>PVJI01010021.1:0-62425 GCA_004026765.1 Micronycteris hirsuta
AAAAAAATAATCAAGAAAATAGCTACATTCAATAAAAGTTTATAACTGGGAAAAAAAAAAAACCCACAATGAGATACCACCTCACCCCAGTCAGAATGGCCTCATAAACAAATCAACAAACAAGTGTTGGAGAGGATGTGGAGAAAAGGGAACCCTAGTGCACTGCTGGTGGGAATGCAGACTGGTGAAGCCACTGTGGAAAACAGTATGGAACTTCCTCAGAAAACTAAAAATGGAACTGCCTTTTGATTCAGCAATTCCACTACGGGGATTATACCCTAAGAACCCCAAAACACTAATCCAAAAGAACCTATGCACCCCAGTGTTCATAGCAGCACAATTTACAATAGCCAAGTGCTGGAAGCAACTTAAGTGCCCATCAGTAAATGAGTGGATCAAAAAACTATGGTACATTTACACAATGGAATTCTACTCAACAGAGAGAAAGAAGGAGTTCCTACCTTTTGCGACAACATGGATGGAACTGGAGAGCATTATGCTACATGAAATAAGTGAGGCAGTGAGGGACAAATACCATATGATCTCACTTTTAACTGAAACACAATGAACAAAAGAAAAAAGGAAACAAAGTATAACCAGAGACATTGAAATTAAGAACAATCTAACAATAGCCAGAGGGGAGGGGAGAGGGAACAGTGGGAAGAAGGGTTTTCAGGAACTACTATAAAGGACACATGGACAAAACCAAGGGGGAGGGTGGAAGCAAGAGAGGGAGGTGGGATTGGCTGGGGTGGAGGGGAGTGGTGGGGGGGGAAAATGCAGACAACTGTAATTGAACAACAATAATGTAATTTTTAAAAAATTAGTCCACAAACACCAAAAATGGACAAATGGCCAATTTATATAAAATCGAGGTCCAGCCTAATTTAAAAGTAACACAATGCAAATAAAATTATAGTTTTTCCTTTTTCACTAAAAAAAAAACATGCACTAACTGATGAAAGTGTTGTCCACTGGGAGGAAACAGCATGGAAGAGTCAGAGATTTTTCTTTTTATCTGCATTGTTAGATTTTGCTTTTACATTGAGCATGTATTCATGAGTTACTTGTATAATTTAAACCATATTTAAGATAATAATGATAATAATAATTAAAAGAATAGTTTAAAACTATTTCGTCTGCTACTTAAAGTAGCCACACTGTGATTTGACAGTTTTCTAAGATCTTCCCCATTTGCAACCTACGAGCAGCTTTCCTTCCTGGGCTGTGCGCATACCTATCAGCTGGGCCTCGGGCACAGCCCAGAGCTGCAGAGGTAAAGCACAAACAACAGTAGGGCAGAATCCCACTCTGCAAAGCTCACGGAGCCACCAACCTCTGCAGTAAATGAGGACAAGCTGCCCTGTGTTATGTTTCCTTTTTAAATATTTTTTTTACATCAAAAACACATTGCAGGGTAGTAAAGACTTCAGGGGCATCCTACAAAAACAGGCTGATATTGAAAGCCAGCCTAGTTTTAATTAACTGCCAGTACAGAGCCACATCCTCAAGCTCAAGATAGCCAATAACAATCTTGTAATTTCTAAATGTGAATGCCACTCAGGTGGAGACCAAATAGTGAGGGTTTCAGCTTACCTCTTAAAATGTAAACATGAAATTTCAGATTTCCATAGCAACCAGACTTCCCTTCACCTTAGACACCTTCTTCAAAAAAAAGGGGGAAGGGGTGGGAAGGCATTTCTGTGGTGGGTGGCATGGAAGACAGTTGCCCATTAAAACGATAACATCGAAATATAAACAGCCAAAGCCTTTTCATCATTTACTGACTAACGACTCAAAAGACTGCTAGTGAAATCCTTTAAAAACCTTTTCAGACAGGTTGGAAATTCAGACGCCGGCAGCAAGTCAGATTGACAAGGAATTACAATCAATGCCACCACAGTCATTAGCAAACCGCATTTAGCTGTATGTTTGTATGTCAATATTTAATACCCAAACAGAATTCTAGGGATGCCACCATGCTCCCAAACCACCAGGCTGATTTTTACCGACTGAGCAACCAGCCAGGCTAGAGCAGAATCAAGAACGCATAGGCTAGAAACTGAGGTGTCCTGACTCAGAAAGACCTCGCCAGCTCTGGATCTTGGGAGCCCTCAGTCACTGCTCTTTTCCAAGGGTGAGAAATCAGGGCTGCCTTTCTAGCATTCATGAATTTAACCTCGGTCCTGTCAGCCCTCTGTTGAGAAGTGTTTCCGAAGAGCCACATGTTAGTATTCGATTCAGTTCACCGAACAGTTACTCTCCCGTGTAACATCAGTGGTGGAATGAATAAATAAATGGTACATTTACACAGTGAAATACTACAGAGCCATGAAAGTAAATGAACTAGAACTGCATACAACGGTATGAATGAATCTCAAACTAATCTATGATGTTGGAAAGTGGGACAGTGGTTGCCCTTGGCGGGAGTTGGGACCGAAGATTGACTTCTGGGTTTCTCCTAAAAGTCTCCTTAGATTAATCCTAGTACTTGATCTGGAGGCTTGTTATACTGGTATATTCACTTTGTAAAAATATCATCCCTAACTCCTGTTTGTGTGTGTGTTGGGGGGGTTCTCAATTTAAATTTTTTAAATTTATTTTTATATTGAATTGGTCAGGGTAACATTGGTTAATAAAAGTACATAGGTTAAAATCGACAGTACAGCATCTGTATATTGTGCTGTGTTCACCATCCCAAGTCAAGTCACCTTCCATCAGCACTTACCCCCATATCGGCTCCTACCTCCTCCTATCCTGCTTTCCCTTGCATATCCATGAGCCTTTCCTTTTTTTTTCTTTGCTTAATCTCTTCACCCTTTGCATCCAGCCCCCAACACCCTCCCCTCTGAAAGCTGTCAATCTGTTCTCTGCATCCATGAGTCTGTCCCCACTTTGCTGGTGTATTTTGTTCATTAGATTCCACATATGAAATCATACGGTGTTTGTCTTTCTCTGACTGGCTTATTTCACTTAGCATGATACTCTCCAGGTCCATCCATGCTGTCCCAAAAAGTAAGATTTCCTTCTTTTTTTATAGCTGTGTAGTATCCCATTGTGTAAAAGTGCCACAACATTTTTATCCACTCACCTACTGATGGGCCTTAAATTTAAGTATAGGTGGCATATAATATTAGTTTCAGACGTACAACATTTTTGATGCAACATTTATGTAACTTACAATGTGATCACCATGTACTCCTGACTTGAGTGCTATTCTGTGTGCTTATCACACTTCCAAAGAATTTTCAACAACGAACAGTCCCAACAAAGCAGTTATTGAGCAGCGTGTGCCTGGCTCCATGCTGGAACCAGAACAACATGAGGATCTTCATGCCCCAGAAGTTTATAGTTGAGCAGGGGAGATGAATTTAAAACCCAAACTGTATTATTTCACATGGGTATGATCTATTAAAGAATTAGGTAAAAGGCATTACAGGAGCAATTTCTTCTGCCTTTATGGTGAGTAAATTTCATAAAAGGTGACACTGAGCAAGCCTTGAGTGACGGGTTCAATGAGCACTGAGTAAAGGGAGCAGCACAGAGTAAAGGGAGCAGCACCGCCTTGAGGTGGGCCTGGCAGGGTGGAAGAGCAGGACACACTAGTCTCAGGAAATGAAAACCGCCCCCCCCCGGGGGGGCTGGGAGTGGACAATTAAAAGTGCTCATCTTTATTCATTCCTGAATATTCACAGTTTTTCAAAGAGCACTTTGTTCATGGCCCATGGTAAGATTCTCCTCTTCCAAGGAGAAGCATCTCTACCAAGAGCTGAATCGACCATGCCACACCCACCAGCTCCGGGAAGAGAGGACAGCAGCCGGGCTGTGAGCACTAATACTCCAGACACGCGCAACAAGGATGGCAATAATCACCATTTATGTTTCACACTCGATACGCATTGTCTGCTGCGTTTAATCCTCACGCCAGTTCAGGGAGCTCGGGACTGTTACTACCTCCATTCGGTGGGTGCCAAAGCTGAGCGGGGCTCCCTGACTGTCTACGGCCATGTCCACAGTCAGCAGCAGAGCCACTGCCGCAACCTGGCGGTCTTCCCCTGAGGCCTGTCTGCTCAGCGGACAGCCCCAGCTGAGCGGCACCGGCCCTTGAACATTCACACATCAACTCTCCTGCTGCAGCCTCCGCAACAAGGGGAGCCCGCATGGCAGGCTGGCTCCAGGCACTTACAAGCCCAGCCCAGCCAGCAATGACCCAGCTTCTCTGGCCTTCTGGTTTCTGAGTGACCAGCTGAGCACCCTGGAGACAGTGGGAGAAGCTGGTGGATAATTTCCTTCCCTCCACACCCTCGAGATCCACCCTCCCCAGACTGAAGGGGAGAATCTACCTCGCTGTTTCCAATTCGGCTTCCTGGAGCGACATCTGGGAGGGGCCAAAGATGGGGACAATGCACCCCTCTTCCTGGCTGCGGCTTCCACCCCTGCTCGGCCTCCGATGGGGCTGAATTCTCCCTAGGAGCATTCCCACACTACTGAGGGATCCTTAAAACTTGTCGCACTATGGAAAATGTGTTTCTGGACTAGAGGTGGCTTTGAAAGGTGAAGGGTGGGAAACAGCTTAGGTCGGAGCCATGCTGAGAAAATACCTGAGGAGGTTACCTGGAGACCAGAAAGGAGGACTTGGCTGGCGTCCCTTTGCTGAAGCTCCGATTTAACAAGAGGAGAGGGAAGTGACTCCATGCCATTTGGGAAATATCTCTAAAGAGAGAATCGTGCGCTATTCGGAGGGAGGAGATAAGGGAACGTTCACAGAGAAGGCAGAGAGCTTTGTTTCTCAGTCATACTGTCCACTCCATTTGCCCTGGCCCTTTGCTGCACCGCAAAGGGGCCGAGAGCAAACCGCTCAGACCAAGCCAAGTGCGGCTGGGCGGGCGCAGGCCTCACCCGCCCACAGCGCAGCCCTCCTGCTATTTCGGCCCGGGGTCTGCGAAACAGACGCCGCTGCCCTCCGTCCTGGGTTCTGTGAAATTACGCAGTGGTTTGGTGAAGTCAACAAATGACTAGAATGAACCACACTGGGGGAAATAAAAAAGCAGCTGCATCGGCGCTGGTCTCCAGAAGGCAGTATAAATAAGGACAGTTTTCCTCTGTTGCCTCCTATCTGGGAGTTGGTTTTTTAAATACTTTTTATTGGGAATTTATTTCAAATGAGAAGATAAGTTATAAAAATAAAAATAGTAAAAGGAACACCCATAATATTTCACCTGATTCAGTTTATTATTTGATCTATCTTTCTCTCTTTCTCTCTCCTCCTCCTCCTTCCCTCCATCCCCTCCCCACACACTTCTTTGTGTATTTCCTCCCAACCAACCAGGCCCGACCCTGCTTAGCTTCTGAGATCAGACGAGATCGGTCACATTCAGGGTGGTATGGCTGGAGACCTTTGTGGATTTCCTAATTAATGGAATAGACTCACACAGAACTACAGAAAAGCTATGGACTTTCATAAATTTAACCTTGATATAATATTTTAGACTATATCATTTGTTTCAATTTTGTCAGCCTGACAGTGTCCTGCCAGCCCAGCACAATACCTTTCCCTCTTAGCCTAAGAAGAGTCACATACTATAATAATCTTTAAATGGAATTATTAAATTACCACAGTCTTTGCTTATGAGGTGAGCTCACTGAAATATTTTTATAAACATTTCACAGTATCGTCATTTATGTGGGGCATGTGAGAGGATGGATTACAATCCCAAAGCATCGTAACGAATGAAAAAAGTAGTTGGACTAGAGAGTTGCTGTCTGCCTGGCACCAAGCACTAAATCACAGAAAATACGACGTGGGGGCACGGCAGTGACGACAAGCAGTGTCTTACTGAACGATTCTCCGGGGATCGCTGTGATTCGAAAAGGCCAAAGTCAACACAGCAGCTAATAAGGCAGTTACTTCACAGAACATTGGTTTGCATCACAATGCAATTCCTTCGTGCAGCTCCCCACTCGTGTTTTGTATCCTGACCACAATTTTATGTGCCTTTTATTCATTTCACCACACATACGGGGAAGAGGAAAACTAGAATGTGCAAAAGGAGTTGAGAAACTCTCCAGGAAGCTAAAGTTGTTTTCAAACAGAAGAAATAAATAGATAAAAAAAAAATACCCTCACAATTTAACATCCAGAGATAACTACCATGAACACTTGGGTGCAATTGATTCAATCTTTTCCATGACATGTGTGTAAAACAGATATTTTCTTAATATTAAATCACATTCTCATACATTTTTTTGTAACCTGTTTATTTCAAAACCTGTTTTTTCACTAAAATTACATCATAAGCTGTCATTTTTAATAGCTAAATAGTGTTACATTGTATGGATGCATCTCAATTTATATGAATAGTTCCCTATAACAGATATTTCTAGATTTTTTTAAAAAACTTACAATTGGAAAATAAAAAAAGCAGCTGGCATCAGTTCTGATCTTCAAAGGGCAGAGTATAAGGATGGTTACCCTCTGCTTCCTCCTGTCCGAGAGCCAGTGTTTGAAACTTTTTATTGGGAAAAGATTTCAAAGGAAATGATAAGTGGCAAAAATAAATATAGTGCAAAGAACACCACATGCCCTTTAGCCAGGTTCATCTACTGTTAATGTTTTAAATAAAACTGCAATGAAAAGTCTTTCAGTTTAGTTAAATCTTTTTCTCATTCTTAATTACGTCCCACAGGAAAATTCCTAGAAATGAAATTGCTCCGTGTGTGCACAGTCTTAAAGCTTATGACAAGTATCGTCAAGCTGCCTTTCAGCAATATCGTGACAATTTCCACCCCCACAGCAATGTCAGGGGGGCTCTTCACCCCCACGCTGGCCAACCCTGGACTTCGTCCGTGACAGCTAAGCACATTCAACACAACTCCTCGTTTAAATCCGGATTTCTTTGAGTTATACATCAGGTTAAACATGAAATAACTTCATCAAAAAGTTAAAATCTCCTTTTAGGATTTTGGAGCTATCCATATTTAAAAGATAAAAAGAAAAACTGAAGAAGATAAGACAATATTATTGGAAGACTTATTTCCAATCCAGTGAAACAAAATTTCACTCCATATAATAAAAGAGGCATAAGAAGGAGCAAGGCAAGTCTGTTCCAAGTTTAAGCACAGTGTTGTTTGTAAACATAGCTCTTACTTTGCATCTATGAAGGACTGAATCATTTCGTAAAGTGTCTGTCAAATTCTGGCTATTTTCTATTTTCTGGAGAGCTGAATGTTAAAAATCAATAGAAATGTTACCGCATTCATGCTGCCTTTAGAAGGGTTAGACAGACTCATGCCCACAACATTCAAAGCCATTTCTGTTTAGAATCTTGGGAAGGAACCTATTCCAAACTTCCAGAATCACAGCTGGCAGGCTATAATTTAGAGTTGCATATAGGATAATGTGTATTAGTCCATTACTAAGCTGTAAGTTGACACCAACCTTTGGAATTGCTTTCTCAGAGGAAATGCTGAGGAGCCAATGCCTCAATCATTTCCAACAGGGCTGGGAAAAACATTCAGACAACCCATTATATCCTTTCATCTCACATTTTGATGATTTTCATCAAAAGGGAGGTGGAAAGGGGGTGATTAGACACAAATTTGCACTCTGGTGAAAATCCAAACATATTCTTAAGCTCAAGACATCGATAACATATTGGCAAGTTTTGTCGCCACTGACGTGAGCCCCACCAGCCACCCAAAATATGCTAATGGTAATGGACATGTTCGGAAAGACAGGACGGTGGGCAGATACTAAACCAAACATTGTAGTCCACATTTAACAATCAAAAGACATTTTCATGAATACCAACAAAAGGATTTGGTTTAAGAGTTTCAGTTGCCAAAGTCTCTGCTGAATTGCATTCTAGCTGCGAGATCAGAGGATTGTTTCTTTTACATATAAGAGTCTGCAGTGGCTACACAGGTTTGACTAAAGTCTCATGACCGTCACCTGAGAGAGCCCACTTTGGGATAGGTCAAATACACGGGCTACACCCCCGCTTGGGGGTCGGTCAGGGTTGCTGCTGCCACAAATCAGGACGTGCCAGATACTCTGGCCCCAGCCACTACTAGCGGAACCCCTGGGCTGCACGGACTAGCTTTCCAAGTTGACCAGCCCCAGGCTTCATCTACGAACAAATAGAACTTGATCTGAACTTAAGCCTCCCACGAAAATGAGCTGAAATTTAATGGACACTAAAAATTTTTCCACTGTGTGACCCAATGTGTTTCTTCACTTCCCATCCTCATCAAAAGCAGAAAAACGCTGTCTACTGTCTGCTAGTCCAGTGCTATCCAATGGAAATACAGCATGAACACAGCTGTAATTTTAATTTTCTAGTAGAAAAGATAACATTAGTGTTAATAATTATTCTAGTTAACATAATACATGTAACATTATAATTTCAATATCTAACCGATATAAAAATTATTGACATAGTCTGAATTTTTTTCACTTAACATCTTCACAACCCAGTGTGCACTTTATACTTACAGTGCATCTCCATCTGGACTAGCCACATTTCTAATGCTCAACAACCCCCTGTGCCCAGTGGCTACCATGTCAGAAGGAACACAAATCTAGAGACTAAACTGTGGATTGGGACTACCGAAGGAAAATAAGGACAATTCAAGATCCAAAACACAGAGGACTGGACCTCATGACCACTACTCTTACTTCACAAATCCAGCCATGCAAAGAAAGTTGGGGAGATGGTCTACAAATAATCCATTCAACGTCTATCTGTGCTTTCCAACAAGCTTAGTGACATCACATTCCAATGGAGAAAATCATTCTCCATAGTAGCCCCAAAACGCAAAGTGAAGAGCCTCCATGTTGTCCCTTTGCAAACAACAAAACTGTAAAGAGGTGCCCAACATGAAGAACTTAAATGTGAAGAACACACAAAATTGTTTCCATGTCATTGTGGCATCGTTCCTGATAGCCGCCACACCAACATTAGGTTCCCATAACTGTCATGTAGGGCCTGGATTTAAAAAATGTATTACTTAAGTAACAGTTCATTATAATGTCCCCCTTCACTCAGTGCCATTTGTATGATGAGGTTATATAATTTCCGAGCATTTGTATCTTGTTCAAAGCAATTAAAAAATAACAAACATATTATGAGAGTGTTTAAAATGCATCCCCATAATGACGTATTGTTTTAACCATGGGGAGAACTTTCGCAAATAATCTATAAAATGTTGCTATCCCACAAAAATGGTTGACCAGCTACAGTCTTCCTCCATATAACACAACCTGTCCTTTAGTAAGAATAATAACACTTTACATGCAGATAGTCCTTTACCATTTACAAAGCATAGTTTACACTATCCCATGAAGTGTCACAAAAAAACCTTGTGAGGCATGGATAACAAAAAGAAACAAAAGTCAAGTTCTTTGTCACTGGCTTTCTTCTAACATTTTACTTTGGGCACATTGACTTTTGTTTATTGGGTTTATTTCTGGAGGACATACAGAGGGCCCAGAGACATATGAAAGGATGTTCAGCATCACTAGCCATCAGAGAGATGCAAATTAAAACCACAATGAGATACCACCTCACACTGGTCCAAATGGCCATCATAAGCAAATCAACAATGCTGGTGAGGATGTGGAGAAAAGGGAACCCTAGTACACTGTTGGTGGGAATGCAGACTGGTGCAGCCACTGTGGAAAGCAGTATGGAATTTCCTCAGAAAACTAAAAATGTAACTTCCTTGTAACCTACCAATTTCAATTCTCAGATTATACTCTAAGAATCCTGAAATATCAATCAAAAGAACCTATGCACCCCAATGTTCATAGCAGTGTTATTTGCAATAGCCAAGTGCTGGAAGCAACCTAAGTGCCCATCAGTAAATGAGTGGATCAAAAAAAAACAAAAAAAAAAACCTGTGGTACATTTACACAATGGAATACTACACAGCATAAAAAAGAAGGAGCTCTACCTTTTGCGACAGCATGGATAGAACTGGAGAGCATTATGCTAAGTGAAATAAGCCAGGTGGTGAAAGACAAATACCATATGATCTCACCTATAAGTGGAACCTAGTCAACAAAACAAACAAGTGAGCAAAATAGAACCAGAGACATGAAAATAAAGAACAAACTGACAGTAGCCAGAGGGTAGGGGAGAGGGGTATACCAGGGGAAAGAAAGGGAAGGGTCAAGTCGAGGAGCATGTAGAAAGGACCCATGGACAAAGACAACATGGAGGAGGACTGAATGTGGGACGTGGGTGGTGGGTAGGGCAGGGGAGAGTACTGGGGGGAAAATGGGGACAACTGTAATTGAACAACAATAAAAAATTTTTTTAAAAGAAAAATCTGTTACCAGAATAAAGTGAGGAGAGAGGTTTGATGAAACAAAACAATGAACTAAAATAGGAAGTGATGCTACTCAAGACCAGATAACTCAAATTCCCATTTTCAGGAAAAAAAAATAGAGAAACTGAGATGACTTTTGAAATTGTAAAATAATTCATTAAATAGTTCCACCTTTTTAAAGTATTTAAACATTGTTCAAAACCTGAAGTTCTGGCTCAGCTGGGTGCGGCTTCTCCTCACCGTCTACATCTAAGGGTCAAGAAGGAAAATCAGAGGGGACGTGTTTGTGCATGGAGTGAAAAGCATACCATGTGGCTAATTCCATGTCTACCTGTGTCCCAGCTCGCTCTTACACATAAAAGTGCGGGGGAAGTCTGAGCACCACAAAAGTAGCTCCAGCATGGAAACCGGAAGGAATGAGGAAAAGGATCCGAGCTTCATGGGTGGCTTTCACTTCCTCTTATTGTAAATGCCACACACAGAGCATGGTAAGAACGGCAAACCAACCAAAACAGTGTTCGGTTTCCCTAGTGAAACAGCCCAGTAGAGTTGGAAGTGCCCTCATGCCAAAGCAAGCTAACCAGTCAGTGCTTCTCCGAAGACTTTTGCCTTCTGTGCCTTATAGAAATGTAAAGGTGACTGCTCGCCTTGGAGCAACACTTGGTATCCATTTCAAAACACACGGAAGCACGTTCAAGTAGCTTTCTGCATCACTAAAACCCGCTTCCAACCCACTGATATTGAAAAAGAAAAGAAAAAATAATTCTGGAGAAAAACCTGATTTGCCATTTGATTTGGACGAAGATTAAAAATGTACCATAGCCAGCTGTTGAAGTTTATGGCATTGAAATTCCAGTTTCATAATTTTAGTTGCTTCTATGAGAAATTCTTTGATTATACTTGATGAAATTAAGTTTTGACTTTTTAATGATTAAACATGGGAAAATTCAAGTGTGTTCTAGTTAAGAATGTAAATTATTGCATGAGTTTAAAAGATAAAATCTACTGGGACATTATATTACTTCGAGGTTAGATACAATACGCAGTGATTGCATACAGTGCTTGCTCACTCTCAGTTCTTTCAAAATGACTAAAATATTCCTTCCAAGGAGGAGACAGCAAGGATTTTACTGGGTTAAGGGAGAGGAAGCTGCAGGCTTACACTGTTCACAACCATATCGTGACAGGAGTCGTTTTAGAGAAGGAAAAATTACGTGTTCCTCATCAGTTGTTGTGGGATCGTCTCAGGAGTAGTTGGTCAGTCAACACACTCATAAATATGGTGCACACTCAGCTCCCAGGATCGAGTTTCATTTTGGAAGACGACCAGGGTGTTTGCAGACAAGAGGACAACCAGGGAAGCCTTGGTCGCTCGGACCCCCAGATCACACAAGGATTTTCAATGATGAAGCCCAGACCATGTGTTTCTTGCTGCAGGCAGAAATCCTGTCCCAGACTGTAGCTGAACACTAAAGTGAAGAAAGTGGAAAGAGTTCACCTTTGCAAACAAAGGGAACAGTGGAAGTGAACGGGGACCATTGCCCCCACAAAAGGCTTCCCCCCAAAATGTCTCTTTGCTGTGCAGATGTATGGCACGTGTGGAGATCTATAATATATTTGAACTTTTTGCAGCCATAATAACATACTATTTGTACTTTGAAAATAAAAAGCCTCAAAATGTTTTGATAGGTTTATTAATATTCATGATAAATCTTACATCTCTTGTGAACAGATGCAATATTGGATGAAAACTTCATTACTTCATTTCGGAGGGAATGATATATTTTACTTTCATTGAAGAACACTGTACTTACTAATGCGAGAAAATATATACAGTGCCAGTTTGATAAAGACTACAGTAAATTTGATTTTATGAAGGTAGCTATCATATTAGCACAGAAGAAACCATTTGAATATTATTTCTAAACCACCCACTTAAAATTACATAATTCTTGATGGAACGGTAAAGTGGCTATTCACCACAAAGTGACTCAGTTTCCCCTCTGGGGGTGGTCATGGCAGTCCTAAATATGGGGAGTAAACGTTCTTATACCTTGGATCCCTCATAAACACTCTTCATAAAGTAGAATGTTGAGTCTATTTATAAGCCAAGGTCATTGTAATATTCATAGCTCAACAAGTGGCATCTTTAACAATTATAAATATATGCAGTGGTAAATTTTGGAGAACCTGAATTCTTTAATCCAGTTTAAAGTCATCTTGCTCTGACTGGTGTGGCTCAATGGATTGGGCACCACCCTACAGAGCAAAAGGTCGCCGGTTCAATTCCCAGTCAGGGCATATGCCCAAGTTGTGGGATCGGTCCCCAGGTGGAGTATGTTTGAAAGGCAACTGATCAATGTTTTTCTCTCTCTCTCTTTCTTCCTCCCTTCTCCTCTAAAAATAAATAACATCTTTCAAAAAATAAAATAAAGTCATCTCTTAAAAATCAACCAAGAGTTAGGATAATAATTACATTGAGATATAGGGCTAACATATGATAAGAAGAATTACTTTTTTAAAAGAACTTTTAATTTTAGAATAGTTACGGTTTTACAGAAAAATTGCAAAGATAATACACAGTTGTCTCATATTCCCTTCACCCAGTTTCCCCTATATTTAACATCTTAAATTACTACATCATTTGTCACAACTAATGCAGTAATCTTAACACATTTTTTAAAGATTTTATTTATTTTTTATTTTTAGAGAGAGGGGAAGGGAAGGAGAAAGAGAGAGACAGAAACATTAATGTGTGGTTGCCTCTCGAGCACCCCATGCTGGGTACCTGGCCTATAACCTAGGCATGTGCCCTGACTGGGAATCGAACACGCAACCTTTTGGTTTGCAGTCCAGTGCTCAATCCACTGAGCCACACCAGCCAGGGATCTCAACACATTCTTACCTAATATCCATCCTTTATTCAGACCGCCTTAAGTTTTACTTGTTGCCCTTTTTCTGTCTCAGAGTCCTGTTCAGGATCCGGGGTCACATGTCCCCTTAGGCTCTACCAGACAGGGACAGTTTCTCAGATTTTCCTTGTTTTGATCACCTTGGCAGTTTTGAGGAGTGCTGGTGTGGTGCTTTGTTGAGGCCTCTCTACTTGAATCTCTCTCATGTTTTCCTCATGGTTAGACTGAGATTATGGTTTGGGGAAGGAAGAATATGGAAACGAAGTGCCAGTCCCATCAAATCTCACCAAGGACATGTGCTATCAATAGGATTTGTCACTGTTGATGTTGACCTTGATCACTTGGCTGAGGTCGTTCTGTCTATTTTCTCCATCATAAAGTCACTCTCTCCCTACCCCACTCCCATTTTCCACACCCCACTCCATGGAAGGAAGTTATAGGCGTAACGCACACTTTGTGAGCAGGGCGTAGTGCTCTATTTCCATGATGATGCAGGATCTACATAAATTATTTGGGATCTTTTTGTGTGGGGGACTTTTCTATCCTTCCTGATTTACTTCATTATTCCATCATTTATTCACATCATTATGGGCTCATAGGTCTGTATTTTACACTTTGAAATAGGTCCAACACTCAACTTTCAGTTATGGATCCAATCCAATCCAATGATCCGCTGCTCACTTTGTTGCTCAAATTGTTCCAGCTTTGGCCAGGGAGAGTTCTTCCAGTTCGCTCCTAAATACTGCTTGTCTAAGAGGTGGCTGTATCTTTCCTGTTCTGGCAATGTTTTCTCCCAAGTTACACGTGGAGAACATGCCAGTTTTTGTGCTGATTTTACACCAATTTTAAATGTCAAAGCCAGACTCTTCACTTTGGCTCACAGTGGCTCACGCCGGTCAGTAGGCCGCGTTCCTCCCGAGTCACTGGGCAATCGGATGCTTGCCCCGAGCACAGCTGTTCCTCAGGATGAAGACAACGGACCGTTCCAGCCTTTCTCACCAACTGTCGTGATTTTTCTTTTCTTTTGTTACATATTTTCCTATACCGTGTATGAGCAATGAGTAAGTGCAGAGGAGCTCATTTTTACATGTTCACAAACCTGAAACCATCACACCCACTGAACCCAATGCTTGTGAAGGGAACCTGCATTTGTGAACACAGAATGGAAACCCGTGACACCGAGAGCGGACAGCAGCGCGCCACTTTTCTCACTAGACAATCCAGAACTAGGTTTTCTCCCGCTCTTGGGAAAAAAAGTCTTGGTTGGTGACATTGTTTTAATAAGCAAATTTCATGCCTGGATTTTATTTTACTTCTTTGGGATAGTGGGATAGTGTCCCTTGTAGAAAACATTATTTAGATATTTCACTATAATCAATTGCTTATTTATAAGAAAGCATGGCCTTATATAAATGTACCAGAACACATAGCAAAATTCTGAGTTTACTACCGAGGAGAAAGTCAGCCTGGTGCAGGTAATTACATTTCCATTTCATAAATATTTCTGGGCTGCCTGCTCTGTGCAAAACAGCAGCTTCCTCAATGCCTCGCCCATCTCCTCTTTCAAGGTCAGAGTAGACAGGGTGCAAAACTGTTGAGCAGTGCTCCAACATCTCCCAAGATTTAAGTTCGGATCCACTGCTATTAAAATGGGAAAAGCATGAATTCAGAGAATTCTAAGCTGTTCCTCAAATAAAAATCCTTATATTTGTTTAAAGGGAAAAAATGGGAGACTAGGAAGATGGTAAACAAGAAATGTGTCCTAACAATAAAGATTTTAAAATAAGCAATGCAAAGGAGCCTACGGGAAAGGGGGTTCTACAGAAACACCCCCCAAGGCCTCAGCAACCTTCTGCTCACCTCTAGGAAGTTAGTTCATTCTTATTCCTAAAGAATTTGTTCAGCCAGACTGCCTTTAAAGGTGCCAACAACAACAAACCACCACACACACACAAAAAGCCAACTGCTAAAAGACATACACACATAGACACGAACACACGCACACACGTGTGCGTGCACACACACACACTCTCGCGCCTGCCTTTCTCCACCCACACCTTCATAAATTCCCTCACGAGCTAGAAGGTGTTTTGCTGCCACCAGAATGGGGGGAAGGGAGCACTTCAACCCGTCTTCCTTGACTGGTAGGTGAGCGAAGAGGATGCAGACCAAGGGAATAATTTAAAAGGAAAACTACAGTTACAGCCAAACACTAACACGTGGGAGTGATCACTAGGGAGTGGACTTGTAACCCTCAAGCCAGAAGATTTCGTATACGGTTTGTAACATGTAGAGGGGCATAAAGTAAACCTGGTGGGTAGAAACTTCGTTAGCTGGATCACCTCACACCAAGAATCGAATTAAACCTTTTGAAACAGAAAAGTAAAGTTTTTTTGCCTTTTTTTTTTTTTTCTGATTTGAAGAAAGGGAAATGAAGGCAGAAAGGTCCATGGACCTTCAAGGCCACCCAGAGAGCCTCCTGGGCCTCAACTTCTCTTTAAAATGAAGGTTTACTTTCGATACTCAAATAGACATTTTTCAATGTTTACAAATCCAAAACCTCAACCGCTGGTCCCCATGTTTATAGTTCAGGATTATACAAATTTCCCTCCGTCCTCTGAGGCCTCATCTCAGAGACTTGATTGATGCGCTCCTGCAGCCCCAGGCCAAGGGCAGACCGTTTCACGGAGAGCACCGCCATTAGCTAATGGAAGACATTTTTCATCCTGTGGAAGGACAGACGGCTGCAGCCAGCTCCGAGGCCAGCCAAAAGTGTCACCCACCAGCTACAAAGGACAGTGAGTGCCCAACGCCCACATGGCAAAGGAAAACCACATTCAAGCAAAGCTCAGACACCAAGGACTTTATCAAGGTGTTTCTGGCACTCCCCGACACCACCGTAAAGGTGAGCGCAGATCTGATTGCCGTAGTCATTTTGATATTTTCTATTTCACCGCCACATCTTAAACGACTTGTAAATGTCTCAGGAGAGGTGAGGGAGTTCGGCAGAAGACCTATATTAGTGGTGGAGCTTCTAGAATTTCTTTGTAGCAGACAGGCTTAGGTATAGCATTTTCTTTGGAAGGAGACTAGGGACAGAATTGGCTAGGAATTTTGACTTGAAACTGTGTTTGCATAGCAGTTTATAAAATATTGAGGGGCTGTCAGAAGTTCATCTGAAAGAATGGAGGTGCTGGTAGAAATGTAAAGGTTCCCCCTCAGTTCCCTCCTGAGCACTGCCCCTGTACGGCAGGGAGATGCCTGTATGAGAGGAGAGGATGTTTTTGAGCCCATAAGGTCATGCCCACCTCCCACCAACTTCTCCCCAGCAAGGCCTCCAGCACCACCTCCCCAGTCCACGCCCTGGATGGCCCAGGTCGCAGATATGTTCTCATCATTGTGCCAGGTCAGGGGATAACTTGGCAAGGCTAGCTGGAAAGTGAAGGTGTAAACAGGTTTTTATTTTCCCCTTCTTTTGGCTCTCCATGAATAGAACTTTCACATAAGAACCTCAAGCTGATGGAAAAATTAGATAATCACACCCAGTTGCCCTGAACTCATCCTCACTGTGGGTCAGCTAAGGGCTCTGCAGATGTGTGAAGAAAAACTCATTGCCCAGTTTACTGATGCCATTGTGTGGCAAGAGACATGAAGAGGCAATTTTGACAAACTAAAGACAGTTTTTTTTTCATTTGATTGCTTTGAGTGAATAAAAATAATTTCCTTGTACTCCTATGTTTTTAAGTGAAATCAGTGAGCAGTTTTCTCAAAAGTAAGCCACCAGCGCCCCCTCCTGGCTGTTTTTCTGTACTGTGCAGAATGGAAAATTGCAGGGCAAAGCAACAAAGCAGAGTTTAAGAGACACAGGAAAACGTCCAAGGGAAGACTGGGTATGTTGTGGAAAAGTATTGATTCTCACAGATTTAAGGTTCACTGTGATATCGCAGCTGTTCCTAAATGTTTGGGTGCATACTCTGCCATAAGACATATGAAAACTAAGCCCTTATAAAAAACATCAAGAAGATAGAGAACACGTATGTCTAATAGAATACAAATGTCTACTGATTATTCTATCATTTTCATAAATAAACACATTCAAATATTAAACAAAAATTTTCCCTTTAGAGGAAACAGTACAGATAAACACACAGTGATATTTCTGAAATTCACATAATTTAAGCCAGTTTCCCTACTCATATCCAAGCTCTGCTTACATACTCCAGTTTCAAATTTAAAGCAAAGAAAAGCTTGCCAATCAAAGGCTTTTAATGGCAATGGAAAAATCAAGTCCTGAAGCCCACAACTAACTGACTTTATGTGGGAAATATTTGATTTTGAGATGTTTTTATACTTGAGAAAGATAATTTTTAGTTAAAAACATTTCCATCTGTGGCTAGTTTCTTTTAAATAAATATTTTAAATGTGGGGACCAGTATGACTTCTAAATGTTCTTTGTTTGGCATTTCAGACCCAATTCATAGTCATGAGTATATACTGCAAGATACAAATCAGTTCTCAAAGCTTCACAAGCCCACAGATTCTTCGAGTAAAGACAACTGGTTATTTACTCTAAGGCAAATCAATCTCTTTTCATTTTAGGGAATTCACTTTTTGCTGTTGCTGTTGAATGGATCTTAGTGAATACCAAGCACAGTTTCGGTTTCTCTGCCTGTGGACTGGAAAGGAGAGCCCTTTTTATTGAGACGTCCCAACTGAAACCAAAGAAACACTCTCACCTAAATGAAAAGCAGACAAGTAAAATATTCTGACTTCGTTAATGTGGGGATTTGCGTTATATAAATGTGTAGCCCTTTAAAATGAGAAGTGAAATTTCCTATTCATTGACAAAAAGGAACTCCATTCCATGCATTTACAGATTTAATTTGCCACAGTTTGGTCGACAGTAGGCATTCAGTAAAATAAACGGAATATTCCGAAAGTTCCTCACGCAGGTCACTTTGTGTCATTTTACAGTCGCTAGGGAGATGCAGATCATTTGCTCTAACCCCGATCCAGCAGGATGTAGCTTTTTTTAGTGGCAATAAATTGTTTCAAAAGGTAGCTTTCCCAGAAGTATATAGAAATAAAGCATAAATACTCATTAATGATTTGGGCTCATAAATTACAAATTAAATTAAAAAATGAAAGTAATGGAGATATACCTTGGTTTAAATCCCAGAAGTACCTCTCTTTCCAGCTCTGTGACTGTGAGTGGGGGTTGAACCTCCCCACCCTCCAGGGCCTGGTCGGTAAGTACCTTTTAGAGCTGTTGCATAGGAGATTAAGTGTCAGGCTTGTGGCACATAGTGTTCAATGAATGAGAGCCATTACTCTATTTATTATTATGTGTATCTTCCTTGGCTCTCTTGTGACTATACAAGAATCTCATGCTTTCTGAATTAGGAAGAGCTTAACCATCTAACATGAATGAAACAGAGCTCATTCACTTGTCTCAGTCAACACATAGCCAAGATCATTCACTTCAAAGTCAAACAATATATCTTTAAGGGTATAGAATAGAAAATAAAATGCTGCTGGATTTTCCCTTGAATCAAAAATTTCATTTTCATTAAAAAGAAAACAATCTGAAAGATGCTCAATGTCACTAATCATCAGATAAATGCAAATTAAATCCACAATAAACTATCACTTCACACCTGTTACAATGGCTGTCACCCAACAATGCACGAGGGTGTGGAGACAGGGGAACCCTAGTGCACTGTTGGTGGGAATGCAGACTGGGGCAGCCACTGTTGGAAGCAGTATGAGTTACCTCAAAAAGTTAAAAATGGGACTGCCTCATGACCCAGTGATTCCACTTTTAGGCATTTATCCAAAGAAACCTGAAACACTAATTCGAAAGAATATATGCACCCTTACGTTTGCAGCGTTATTTACAATAGTCAAGATTTGGAAGCAGCCCAAGTGCCCATCAGTAGATGAGTGGATAAAAAAGCTGTGGTACAATTATACAACAGAATACTGCTCAGCCATAAAAAAGAAAACTTTACCTTTGTGACAGCATGGATGGACCTGGAGAATACTATGCTAAGTGAAGTAAGCCAGTCAGAGAAAGACAAATACCATGTGATTCCACTCAGATGTGGAATCTAATGAACAAACTGAAATAACAAGCAAAATAGAGACAGACTCGGAAACAGAGAACAGATGACAGCCCCAGGGGTGTTGGAGGGACGTGGAGAGATTGATCAAAAAAGAAAAAAAAACGGGGGGGAGGAGAACCCATGGACGTGGGTAACAGTGTGGTGACTGCAGAGGGGTGAGGGAGAGTGGAGGTGGCAGAAGGTATGGGGGCATAAATGGTAATGGAAAAAACACAATACATTTTTTTAAAAAAGAAAACAAATGAGTCAATTTTAAAAGAAGTGCATGGGCGATTTTATTTGCTCAGTTTTCCATTTAGGATATGGCACCTGACCTCTGGCCGCTAGAACAAGATGGCTGTGGGCAAAGGCCACGGGGCCATGAGCCACGGGCGGGCACAGCTGGCGCCCAGAGGAGCAGATACAGAGCAGATCCCATAAGGCATGTAAGGGAAACGTGAACCAAGGCAAATGCTGGTCCCTCACAGGCAGACTTCATTCTTAAGCTGCACACCAGTGGAGCCACGAATAAATTATTAGGTATCTTCATTTTGCAAGGCTTGTCCAACGTGAACTAATTTGACCATCTGATTTTTTCAGAGGGATAATTATCATTCTCATCTTGCAGATGGGGAAATAAAGCAGGATGATCATCACATTTTAAAAGGAGCATCGTTTTATATTATGACTAACGTCGCACTCCATTGCCAGTGTTATTAAAGGGTGAAAATATTCTTTCTGCAAACAAAAACGGCGTGACTGACCCGATATGGTAAGGCATGTGCTTCGAGTTTCCTTTTTCAATTACTCGCTCCCTCCCTTACCCACAACCCACGAGAAAGGATTTCTTTTTATTTTTAAGATTTTTAGTTATTTATTTTTAGAGAGAGGGGAAGGGAGGGAGAAAGGAAGTAAGAGAAACATCAGTGTGTGGTTGCTTCTTGCACGCCCCCTACTGGAGATCTGGCCTGCAACCCGGGCATGTGCCCTGACTGGGAATCGAACCAGTGACCCTTTGGTTCACAGGCTGGCGCTCAATCCATTGAGCCACACCAGCCAGGATGAAAAAGGATTTCAAGTGACTTAGAAAAAGAACCCCAAATACAAAAGGATACAATAAATAAATGAGGAATTTCTGATGAAAAGAAATAATAGTCATGGACAGGAAGAGCAGCCCTGTCCTGTCCAGCTGCTGGAAGTGGTTCAGAGCTTCCTCATGAGTTTAGGAAATAAAAAAATGATTCATCCTGGCTGTCGATAAAATGTGCTTTGACTTGTTTTTCCCAGGAGTGACGGGTCAGCTGCTTCTACCAGGCTTTCTTGCCTGACATTTGCAGTCACTTTCCAATGCAGGGCCTGCCTGGGCTAATGCATACAGTTTTTGCCATGAAATAGGTCAAAGCTAAAAGGCTGGTATGTGAACCAAACATGGGATTCTGCTTAAGATCAGAGCTTCCTGACAAGTGTGTCACTGTCACTGATGGGTCACACATGAGCTGCTGGCCTCCTCAGCCTGGGGAGAGGGTGGGGGTACCTCCTCCACACCCCACAGTGGGCCACACCAATACTGTATTTTGATGTGAGGAATAGTGGGAAGCGCCGTTCTAGACAGCTGAACTAACACACCGGAGTTGTCTCAGTGAACGGCCTGAACGTCAAACTCGTAACCCCAAAGACTGGCGAGGACACCGCTTCCTGAGTGTCCACACCCAGCATCCCTGGCAAAGCTCCTTTTCATCACTCCAATTCCGCCCCTTTTGAGTTCTCACATCATCACCGCCTTACCTGGAGGCAAGGGTCAGTTTATGGCATAAGGTTCAACTTCATTTCAAGAGAATTCACAAATAATATCCATCTATATAAGCCTGAAGATACAACCATATTGACACCTGTTTTGCCCACCTAGGACAGAGCCACGAGCCAGGTCTGGGCTCCTAAATAGAGATGCTAAAAGTTAAAAAGACACTAGCTGGGCCCTGGCTGGTGTAGCTCAGTGGATTGAGCGCGGGCTGGGAACCAGAGGGTCCTGGTTCGATTCCCAGTCAGGGCACATGCCTGGGTTGCAGGCCAGGTCCCCAGTGAGGGCCACATGAGAGGCAACTATACATTGCTGTTTCTCTCCCTCTCTTTCTCCCTCCCTTCCCCTCTCTCTAAAAAATAAATAAATAAAATGTTTAAAAAAAGAAAAAAGATGCTAGCTGGCCTTAGCAAGCATACCAAATGAAAAGGCCTACATAAAAATGGTTAATAGACTGTCTTTGCCAATGGGGATAGAGCATGCATCAAGGGAGTTTGATCAGTTTTCTTTTCTACCAACTTTGCAAAAGTTGGTTTTCATTTTCGGAGCACGGGGGAGTAGTTATTTCCAAAAATGCATGAAACCAACTCCTGGCCACAATAGTAGCACACAGGAAGTCCAGCCCAATCGATGCCCCACAGATCTCCTGCCCTTAGGACAAGCCTCCCACTGTTCAGGAGCTGATCCAAAGGCAGAGGCAGTCTGTGGGATACCAGCCTCTGGTCAGAGCTGCTGCAAGTGAAGATCAAGACGCAGGCAAAGTCTGCATCTCCCGCCCCTGCTTCCCAAGCTGGATGGCACCTCTCCTCGCACTGGTCCAAACAGAGGGGCAGGGCACCAGGCCTGCTTAGGACAGTTCTGCTAGACAGCTGCCTTGAAAGAGATCCTTCTTGTGGAGAATCTTCACATGATCCAAATAAGAAGAGCCTCGTTCTCAACTATGCATTTTCATGCCACTGCAGATCCAGGGGTGGGAGAGACGCGCATTCCAATGAAAGCCACGCGCATGGCACCTCTTGGCCAGGAGGCATTCCGTGTCTTCCACAGGAAAAGTCCTCATACTGTGGGGTACAGAACAAACTCCTTCCTTCCAAAACTGCCTGTCCTCTCCTTTCTCAGGAGAAAGGAGAAGCCTTAAAAACAGTTTGGGTAATACGATCAAAATTTAGTGCTTCGGAAATTGTCTTAGAGATGAAGGGTATCCCTTAGAATCTCTGAAGTTTTCTTACAGATAATGTGTAACTAGAGGCATGGCCTGGAGACATTAGCTACGTGCATATTTTCTAATTTATCTTAACGGTGGCACATCAGGTCAAGTGAGGTTGCTCTGTTTCACGTCATTTCATTATGACACTGATGAGATGCCGTAGGAACTTAACTATTGTTTATACCAATGAGCTTGCGGTAAAATTGGTTTTGTCCGATGCCACTTGGCCGCAGATCCAAGACCCTATCCATGCGATGACGTCAGGTGAGGGTTTTACCACAGAGCCCTCTTTAGAGGGGTAGTTCTCAAAATGAGGTCCCTAGCCCAGCAGCATCAGTGCTGCCTGAGAACTTACTGCATGTGCAAAGAATTCTCAAGTTCCCAAAGGATGGACCAGTACTCCCGTTCTGACAGGGCCTCCGGACGTTCAGATGCTCCACTCAAACTGCCTTCAGACTCTTCTTTCCTGTCTCTCTCCTGGCTTCAGGGCGTTTTGCTGTGATCACAGACAAATTCAAACTTTCAAGCCTGTGAGCTTTCCCTGGCTTCAAGACCCTTGCCCTGTCATGCTTTTTGACAACCATGGGATGATCCATTCTTGTCTGCTTGTTTTCTGTACCGTGTCTGGCCCTCGTCATTCTAGCTGGTGGCTGAGTCCCCTCTGCGCACACACTGGGCTGAGACGGCCTGTCCTGCATTTTTCCAAGCTCACTTCCTAAAAGACCTGAGGCCCTGAAGCATAGCCTTCCTCACACCACCCCTCCTCACCTCCCACGTTAAAGATTACAGATCTATGACACTCCCTGCTTCCCCAAGGAATCACGATTATGACAAACACAGTGATGATGGAGATGATGGTGGTCATCGTTTGTATGTGCTAGTCACGTGCAGCATTGAGTCATGGGCATTATCTTCATTCTCAAAACCCTGCGAGGTGTTATTATGGCCTCTATTTGACAGGTGGGAAATCTGGGTGCTTTTCCAAGCCCCTGACCAGAAGAAGAGATAGGACTTGACTCCAGCCTCTAACTTATATACATTCGTAATCCTAATACCAATCCCTAAACTTGTAAATGCCTTGGTAAGTCATCAAACGCCCAACGCACCTGGACTTCCCACTATTTCATGGGGACACTGTGCTATTTACGCACATACCTGCCTGCCTCCAAATCTTTGCTGAGGCAGGACCCTCTGCCTTGGAGGTCTTGCCTTTCCCTTGAACCTCTCTAAGTCTTAATCAATGCCTCAGAACTCAGTTCAAGGTTTACCACTTTCACGGAGAAATGTCCACTCAGTGTGGGTCATGCATGCATGGATGAAGGGCTCAGCGAAGCAGGAGGCAGGCTTCCCGCTGGGGAAATCACAGCATGTCCCACTAGGCAGAGAGAGACGTGAGAGCTGGGGCAAATGTTCCTTTATCCAGAAGCTGTTTACTGTGCACCTGTCAGATGGCAGGCATTGTATCGGGTGCTGCAAACCAGACAGATTCCCTGGGTTGCTGGGGCTTGGAGGTGAATAACCAGACAAGCAAAATAATTATAGGCTATGGTAAAAAGCTATGGAAAATAAAACAGGGTGATGTGAGCAAAAGTCAGTAGGTGGTATGGAGCAGAGGGGAGGGGCAGTGGGGGCAAGGTTGGGTTGAGAAGACATGACCAAGAGGGCATGGTGTGAGAGCTGAAGGATGAAAGCCAGCGGGCCACTCTAAGCGCTAAGGAAAGGGCCTTTCAGGTGGGTGGAGCAGGGCAAAGGCTGGGCACCATGAAAGGACAGAGGGCATTCAGAAGGAGCAAAAAAGAACCAGTGAAGACGGATGACGTAAGCAAGGGAGAGAGCGATGTGAACCCAGGATGGAGAGCCAGGCTCAGACAGGTCACACGGGACATGGTAAGGGGTTTAGATTCAATTTCAAGGGCAACACAGAGCCACCGGAGGAAGAGGGGGATGTGTTTCAAGTAAAACAGTGGTGGGATTTATTTATGTTTCATAAATATCACTCTAGCTTCACCCCTCCTTCTTCTACTAGTTCTTGGTCTTTCACCTTCTTCTCCTCTTATTCACAGTTCCAGATCCAAATTCCTTTACATTCCGGAGGAGCAGAGAGTGCGGGCATCCTGCAGTGTCCTCTGCGTCCCCAGCTCCAGTCCGAGGGAGGCACGTAGAAGGTGCTCAATAAACACATGTTAAATGAATAAGAGAAAAGCCGAATCTGGACACATCTTTTTGGCTTACGTGTACCAGGTAATCTGCGATAACAAGGTTCTTACAGCTCAGGATGTGGTTTAAAAAAATTCTCATTACTACTAGAAAATACAATTTGAATACTTTCAGAGTTCAGATTTTTTTTCTCTCAAGTTCCTCCAGAGCTTCAGCCGAGCTTGCCTTGCTGTTTAATTACTGAATTCCTCTTCTCCTCTCCATGAACTCTTGTCCTGCCGTTCTCTCCCTTTCATTTAGAATTGTTTTTATCCCAAGCCTCCCCTGGGTATTTCATCATTCTTTACATCCTCCCGTTTCTTTCTGTTCCAGTAACAGCCCCAGCCCAGACACTGTCTGGAGAGCCGTGCCCAGCTCTTTAATTTCTCCCCTGCAGTCTCACAGACCTTCCCTCAACCCCTGCTCCCTGTCTTGTAATGTAGTTTATGCCTCATCTTAAAAGGAGTCTTTTGGTTTTTTTAAAGGTCACGATCACATTTAACAAGGTACATTTGACTACCGACTCGATGATGCAGAGTGCTAGCTTTCCAGCCTCGCTCCGCTGGGACGGGCCTGCAGAAAGCGCCGCTCACTATGCAGTTAAGCCTGGCAGACTCCTCCTGAGCCAGATGCCAGGGCAAATCACACGCAGGAATCCCAGATCCCTGGGCTGCTTATGAACCCCAACGGCTATGGAAGACCCCCTGCATTGGGCGCGGAAGAAAACACTCCAGCCCCAGAAGAGGCCAGATCACTGGCCTAAGTCCCACAGATCAGCTAGAAAATTGCAAGGTACATCAGAGACTTGAAGACTTGTTCAACAAGTAATATATAGCCATTCAGTGTTTTACTTTCTTTTAAAGGAACACCATGGGTCATTTAATTTTTTATTGCTTTTTGACACAAAAGGCTGCATTATTTTCCCCCAAAGTCTTTTAATTATTACCTCAGTAATGCCTACCAATGCACTTAAAATGTTACATATTTAAGGGTATAGCATACTAGATGCTAAATCTATTTACAGATCACTATTCAGGTACTACCTGATAGATTTTAGGCTGAAATACAAAAATATAACTTACTTGCTAAACTAGAGTTCTCCATGATATAGTTCCAGAAAAAAAATACTTTAATTGTGCTATGAAACTGCACATAAAAGCGTGTGCACTTATATTAAATGTTGGAGTGGTATCAGAAACTCCATGTCCCTGCGTGGTTGCTTTAAGGCTAAGGAGAATGTTGTGTGACTTTCATCCTTACATAACATACTCACAGGCTGCTTAATTGAATGTACCAATACCTAGACACGATTTTGTATCCATTAAAATATAAATTACAAAAAGTAAAACAATTCAACATTACGAAAATTTCATATATCACATGTAGGTGAATTTTTATGTGCCTATTTTCCAGACTGTTTTCATTCCATTCATTTCTTACCCCTCATACTTAGTATATTTTGTTTTATCAAAATTGGATTAAATTTGCCTATGTGTTTCTAATTTTTCGTCTGATAATTCTGCTAAACAATATTTACTGAGTGTTGAATATATAAAACAGGTACTGGGACCAAAAAAGTAAGTTTCCCTCAAATAGACTGCATTCGAGTTCAGAAATCATGGAATAAGGACCAAACTGACTGATACAGTCACGGTGAAAGTCGGAGTGAGGACATGAACTTGGACTAGGGAGGGCTAGGAAATCTTTGTGAGGGGATGTGTCTCGGGCTACAAGCACTGGGATGGGTAGGGCTGGGGGTGATTGGCCAGTGAGGGAAAAGCATTGGGAAAGAAGAGGGGACAAGACCACGGACACAAGGACAGCAATGCACGTGGACTTCAGTGCAGACTGAAGGGACCAGGCTAGCTGGAGCCAAGGGCTGATGTGTGGGGAGGAAGGGGAGGTTAGGAAGGCAAACTGTGGAAGGTGTTGGGGGCTGGCTTACTCTCCTGGGAGACAGAAGCCTCGACATTTCTTCCCAAAATGCACAGTCATTCTGGGAATTACATGTCAGCTTATGAAAGCATTGAACACATGACCTTAACTCATCTTCAGGTACTCACTCCCATAAACTCATGACAGTAATGCCCCTGAAAACACTGAAACATGAGGCTGGAACATGGGCTCATCTCCAAATATTTTCCTGTCTTTGCGTGACCCATGAAGAACGGGACAAGAAAAAGCAAGTAGCTCAAAGCTCAGCAGCCTTGTCTCCCACCGAGCTGCAGATTTCAAAGAAGATTCTCTGCAAGCAGATCTCAGTGAGGAAGCCGGGAAGCCAGCTGCTTGGAGAGCTTAAGTGATTTAGCTTAATTCCTCTGTAAACTGTATTTTAAGTGACTAGGAAACCACATTTCTGTGACTGGTATTGTTTAAGGAGATGGAAGACCAGCTAAAAATGCTTTGGTTTTCTTTCATAAATATGGAGGTTTATTGTTCTGAGACTTTTTTTTCCTTCCTTAGCAGTCTCTGAAAATCAAGGCATGAAGGGACTGGGCTGCCCAGGGTGCGTGCTGAGGGCACTGTGTTTGGTGGGTGGGTCTCCTTTACCCAGAGATCTAGTGGGCTGTGCTCTTTCTGGTTGCTTGCTTGATAAGGTGGCTTTCTATAAATAAAATAAGTCAGAACAAATTCACCCAGATTTCCACAAAGACCAATGTTACCCAGCTCTCCACCTCCAAATATAAGAATAAAGATTAAAGGCCGGTTTCTTGTATGTTGACTGCACCAGCTCTAATTCTCAATTTTATCCTAAGCGAAAAAGCTCCATTGGGGCAGAAGTAGAAGTAGAAGACAACTTCTTCACCATGACCAGGGAGGCATTGTAAGCACATGGTAAAAAACCAAACAAACAAAAAACAAAACAAAACAAAAAATCCCCAAATCTCTGAAAGCAATGTTTTTAAAACCTTTAGAAAAGTTTGATTTGAGAGCTATGTAAATGTGGAAAACAGGAAAAGATGTCAATAAGAATTGAGCTTCTCACTCTGTGTCAAGGGATCAAGACCCCTTGACCCACATCTCATCTGAGGTTCATGGTTATCATTTACAAATGTAGAAAGCAGAGCTCAAGGAAGGAGATTAAGTAACGTGCTCAAGGCCACGGTGCTAAGTGGTGAAGCAAGAATGGAGACACAAATCTCCCTGGATCACAACAGTCTGTGCTGTATTCATTACGCTACCTCAAGGAGGCTTCCGGAAGTAATAGAAACTTCAGTATACAATTGAAAAGGACTACTGATTGAACAGGTCTGTTAGAAAACTTAAAAATTACTCTCCCTTTCCCAGGAAAAAAAAAGTGCATTTCACAAAATGATCTGAAATACATTCTTAGTGAGTACCCTGTCCCCAGGAAGTATACAAGCTAAGCAGGAACTTAGACATGGGCAGACTAAGGCATAGGCAGAGTAAAAGACAACTTATAAAAGATAGTAATCATCATTATTGAAATGAATGGATTATAAAGTATCCTGGTTGAGATGAGGGTCACTGGAGAGTTCAAAGCAAAGATAAAACTTCCCCATGGAGGGTGGGCAAAACTTTAACCTGCTCACAATGCTGGCAGGATACTGAATGTCATCTATGAAAAAGAAAAAGCTTGGACAAAATGTGCTATCTGGAGCCCAGTCCCTATCTCTGCCCTAAGAGAGAAGAAGCCCCCAGAGAATGACCCAGGCAAAAAGTGGAAGGTGTATCTCTAGCATGATCAGGGACCTGGTATTAGTGAGTGAGGCACTCAGACCAGAGGAAGGGCTGGTCTTAGAATGAGTCTCTAGATCTGCACTTGATAGGCTTGAGGGGGAGGGGATGAGGAAGAAAGGGGCCTTGTAAAGAAAAAGGGCCCAGGGAGTGTGGATTTGTAGCCGAGTAGGTCTACAGCTCTAAGTATAGAACCCTGTCAGAGTGCAGATTTTCATTCCTGGGAGCTATCCAGGGTACTGACTGATTTCACCCCAATTTCTGACCCAGTAGACCAAGGTCTGTCCTAGTGCATCTGTGATGTACCCTTGTAACACTCAAACTTCTTTACCACTCTCAAACTAACTGCTATTTATGACCTCAGTCACTTACCAAGCCAACTTATGCACCGTCTGTTGCCTGCTGCAGTTTGTAATTCTAGGCCATTAACGTTACCCTCCCATTGGCATTCCCCTAGATTAAAAGAAAAAAAAATAGTGGAGCCATTATAGGTGAAAATAACACTTTAAACAAAGGTCAGAAACAATAAATTGACCCATTTGTTTAAACTAATTATTATGTCTATGGGGAAATTGGAGAAATGAACCTTGAAATGTAGGTTGAAACTAGCTTATGATAAAGTTGATTTCAATAAGGAATTTTGACTTATGCAACAGGCAATTTCAAAGTTTTGAAAGTCACTAAATAGGACCCTGATGTGACAAAATGTGCTGAAGAAATTAATGTGGAAATATCCTGCCAATGGATTAGAGAGGAAAGATTCAAGAGGTAGGCGGACAGTTCCTTCTTTGGACTAAAACACTTTTAAGAACACATGTGTCTTTAACCAAAAAAGTCTTTTCAGGGATTTAAGATTTCAGAAAAAGAATTTTCCAAGGATTAAAGATCACACTGCTTTCTTTTCTGTACAAAAGTACATTCTTGAATCTAAATCGAGTGAGATTTAATCAACTTGTAAATAGGCAAAGAGTGTTCTCTGTTGCGCCCTGCACTTGACTGGTAATGCACCTTTCATTTCCCAGCCTCTTGCCTTTTTTAAAAGAAATAATCTGACCAGTTTCTCAATGCTGAATCTTTCACTACACATTTGCCAAACTCCCCCAGGCAAAGCACATCACTTGTGGCTCACTGTCGTGTGTTGTTAAAACACAGCTTCCTCCTCTGTCCAGCAGTGCACCCAGCTGTCTCCCTGAATCCCTGCTGTCCCTGCTGCCTTCATGTCCCATAGATGGCCAGGAAAGGAGAAACTTGGAACCAGAGCCTGAGGTCTAGCTGTAGTCCAGGTCCTGGTTCACAGGACTACGGCAGTGACACAGTGTGGATTCGGTGACATGCATGACCCTCTACCATAAGGTAGTTGTCAGATTAGGGGTAATCTTAGTCCAGCATACTCCTTAAAATAAAGGGCTAACCAAGCCTGGTTATCAACTCAATAGCATCTATGCTTCCAACACAGCAAGGTGAAACTGGATTTGAAATCTTTTATTCTAGCTACAAAATGTTGCCAACATGTCAACACACGCTCAGGACACCGCCGCTGCTCTCTGCCTGCCTTTCTCTCTAGGCTCTCGGCCCTGAGTGAGTGTTCCCTCAGGAGCAGCTGCTGTTTCCTAGAATTCTGGCATCATACCAACGTCACCTTGCCAATGATGCACACTGCCCCTCTTCGGAGTCAAACACAGAGGACTGCAATTCTGTCTCTCCACGTCACTGGTTGTGCCCTTGGGTGGGCAGCGCACCTTCCCTAAGCCTCAGGTTCTCTGTCTGTCAAAGAGGAATGATTGCCCTTACATCGCAGAGTTGTTGTGAGGATAAAAATTAAATGAGGGACATGAAGCACTTAGCAAGGTCTGGAAAAAGGAAGCACTCAATAAACTGTGACTAGTGGTGGTAATGAAATAATGATGATGATGTGATTACATTCTGAAGAGGCACACGAAGGCCAGTTTTCTATGGGCTGAAACACTTCAGACTTTCAGTCTTTCCTCTAGTCTGCCTTCTGGGGTGTGGTGCCACCTTCTGTCACCGCTCTGTCTCTTTTCTCCACCTTTGCTCACTCTGAGGTCCAGTCCTTGGCAGGGGGTCCTTCTCAGCTGAACCAGGTATAACGAGCCTTCCCACCCTCTGCTGGAGGTAGATAAGCTTAGAAAATCCAAAGGGCCTCGCTCTTCACAATGAACACTGTGCACACAGTTTGAAGCATTGGGGTAAAATAGCACAAAGCACTTTGGAGAGAGGTGGAGTCTGACCTAAGCTCAAAAAATGCGGAACAGGGAGGAGGGAGATGTGTTCTCCTTTCCTACCTTCAATACACTTACCACCAAAACACTAGCTGTAGGAAACTTCCCCCCACTTCAAGTTTCTTCTCAGTGGGGGCAAGCTGTGGGGTCCCTAAGTACTGTGCCCTACAGACAGGGCTGAGCCACTGGCGCGTCTCACACCCAATATTGCGATACTACAGTATTAACGATGTTACAATGCTCAACGACATCACTGAAGGTCCTCAAGACAGCCTGGAAATAGCCAGTACTTATTTTTTTTTTAAAGATTTTATTTATTTATTTTTAGAGAGAGGGGAAGGGAGGGAGAAAGAGAGGGAGAGAAACAACAATGTATGGTTGCCTTTCACAAGGCCCCCACTGGGGACCTGGCCTGCAACCCAGGCATGTGCCCTGACTGGGAATCGAACTGGGACCCTCTGGTTCCCAGCCCGCGCTCAGTCCACTGAGCTACACCAGCCAGGGCTGGAAATAGCCAGTACTTAAAACAACAACAACAACAATACTGAACCGACTAGAAAGATAGTTTTCATACTGTTCTCCATGGAGAAAAGATGGGGTCGAGTTTTCACATGTGAATCCAACCAAAATGAAATAAGACGGCCCACGGTTTATCATGAACTAGGGGCGTGCCGCAGGGTTTTTCCTTGGCCGTAATTCTAACAGCCCTGAATAAAGAGCATGTTGAACTCTTTCCTTTGGGGAGAAATCACTTGGAATATTTCATTAGGAGAAGGAGACAAGTGGATTTAAAACATACCATGTTTTTTAGACGACGGTTTCCCTTGCGTAGAAGCACGGTATAAATATTACTTTTAAAAATGCCATGTTTCTTAAAAGGCTCTGCTTTCTTCGATGTATAACATGAATGCAAACAAGGTGTCTGTCAAGCAGAGCGGTAACATATTGCTGAACACACTGAACTTACAACGCGCACCTATTATTCTTGGTTCTCTTAATGAAAGAAACTGAGGACACCGCATAAATTCTTCAACACATGTTTCATTTCTCCAGCTGCCTTGGGCTGTGGAACATCAGGCTAACGAGAACTGATGCTAACAAGAAGCTAAAACCAGTGTAGCAAATGGGGCATTTAAATATATATAAACATACTGGCATGCACAAAGAAAGGGGCTCTTTGGAGGGAACGAAATGGATCCCTAGACAGACATATTTTAGTTTAACATTCCATGTATTTTTCTACACGCTAACCATTTCGGTTCCTTTCAATGACAGACAAATACTCTGTTAGAGAAGAAGACGTCAGCAAGCAATGATCTCTTGGACCCATATTCGAAACACGATTATTTTGGAGGAAAGGTAAAAAGGCAGCCACCTGAATTTTACCAACTTTCTGTGGTCACCTCAGGGCCACTTTTAAATACCAATATTTGCACACAGCAGCTAAAGAAACAAAAGCTAGCACCAAATATGCTAAACCAACCATCAGGCAGCTTGTGCGCACTCCAGGAACCTGGCTGTGTTATGCACTCCCGGGCCACTGGAGCTCAGGGTCAGTTTGAGATCTCACTCCTTACCCTCTAAATGCTCACCAGGGAAATCAGTTTTTGTTTATTGAGGCCAAATCTGCATAGCAGTAATTTCTGGGGTAAATTCAGAATGGTGAAATGACTGGTCTTTTCGCCCAAAGTATCCAGGGGTTTGGCCAACCCTTAAGCAGGTGACAGCCCTCATCTAACCATGCAGGGCCATTCATCCGTTCATCTACATCCTCCACACCCCACATCTCCCGTCAGGAGGCCCAAGCAGTAAGCATCTTCGTTGCAGAGAACTCAGTCTTGGAAATGGTCTCTTTCGTCAATTAAAGCCAGCTTCATGTTAGGAGGAGGACTTAGATTCCACAAAACGGCAACATATTGAAAACAGTTCAAGAGCAACTGCCGGGAGGGTGGGGGAAGCTGGGAAAGAGCATGAATTATTCTTAAAACAAAATGACCCATTAAACTTATTTACTACTACAAGGGAGGTTTGGTGCACGCCTTGCTTCAGCCTGAAGACTGCAGTAGGGCCTCATTCATTTGCTAATATTTACTCTTGAATATGTTAATGGAGCAAACAGATGCAGTGACACATTCTGTTAAACATTCAGAGGACAGAGAACTCTGTCCCTCTGACTACAGCCAGCGCAGTAGCCTGGGCTCCAGGAAACCAGTCTGAGCGTGGCCCAGCACTCACAGGCCGTCAAAGTTGGTCTGAACAGGTTCCAGGAGAACTCTGCTCCAACCCAACCGGGCATTGGTCAATTATGGCAGAGCATCATTTAAGCTGAAAGGGACAGTTATCAAGCCTAAACTCAGCGGGAAGCGGAGCCTTGCCCGTCAGCCGTCTGCCTCCCCCCGCCCCCCCAGCCTCCCGCGCACTTCATTCGGTCCTTTCGTCACCAGTCCTCCGCATCCGAGCTGACGGGGTTGCTTCAAAAAAGAGGGCGACAAGTTTGCTTGTCATACATTACTATTTCTCCTTCTCCCCCTCTGCACCCAAGAAACAACCAAGGAGGAAATTAAAGAGTCTCTTCATTTTTGATGTTTTCTTTTTATACCAACCCCAAATAGAGAAAATATTTCATTGTTATTTACAATGAAACTCCCGTGGACGATACACGGGATATATATTCCCAATAAAACTTTTCATTTAATTTTTACTAGGGTTTCTTTTACAGATGAAGGGTGGATGACAAAGATTAAATACCATCAAATCCCTTTTCCAAATAAACCAAAGACTTTAAGAAAAGCCCAAGTCTGTCTCTGGGATCAAACCCTTGTATTTTCCTGCTCTGATATCATTCAAAATGAGTTTTAATGGTGAGTGGGTAGGTTCCATGGGGCAACCATTTTCCACACAGATTTCCAAGTCCAAATCTCCTCAGCAATGACCTCAGCTTGACTCCGAATTTAACTGTACACATCTAACCTCAAGTGCAGCTTCTCCAGCAAACCCCAGGTTGTCCTTATTTTGCTTTCTAAAGCAATGTGTGTATTGTAACTGGTCCATGATGGTGGTGATTATTATATTAATAAAGCTACTGTTCCCTGGAGATGTGGCTTTGTGGTTTCTAAAGAGCCTTCTACCCTCGCCAAGAAGGAGGCAAAAATTCTTGTATGGGTTGTTTTGCAATGGTTTGTGGCAAAGAACAGCAGAAATGTCATAAGAAGGAAACAAGAATTAAAAGGGAAGGGAAATTTGAAGAAAAACACAAACTAGGATTCCTTTCCAGTGGCCTGCTGAACGCAGGCTACGAAGCACTACTGGTATTGGAGTAGGAAGAGCCTCCAGCCCTAGCCTCAGGCTCCCTCTACGGATGAATTCCCCCATGCTTGTGGCCAGAGAGGGCAATGGAAATACACACGCAAACTCTTTCCAGACCATTGTCAGGGCAAAATCATGTGCTTTATGGAAAAGAGACAAGTATCTTTGCGCACATGTGCAGATGAGCACATGTGTATCATGAGCTCCATGATAGTAAGTGTATTATTTACCTACTATTTCTGCCAGCTGCTCTAAAATCAGAGGCTTTGTGGAAAAAAGTAAGAGAAAGAGTGATAGACCAGAGTTTAGACAACCATGAGAATTATCTGAGAGATAGTGATAGGAAAAAAATAGAAGATTCAAAACTTGCTTTTATAATGAATTAAAAAAAACTAGTTATGTCAATTTTCTTGCCCCTACTCTGAATATCCTAACATGCTGGAGACCTTGAATGAAAGCTGTGGTTTCTAACATGCCCCTCATGTCGGGTCACCCTTATCTGTGATTTTCTGTGTGTATATGTGTGTGATTATTAATATTAGACATCAAAATATTTTACTTTGGATTTTTAATGAATACCTTGTATGTTTCTTATGATATCCTTTTGCAAAAGCAGATTTTTAAAAAAGCAAGCTAAATTAAGCTTTTTTCCTCCAGTGTCTCAGAAGAGAACTATGAAGAAGAAATGCCTAACGTATGATAGTAAATGGAAGCAGATTCCAAGCACCCACCCCGGTTATATTATTATCTGACTCCTAGTCAGTGATTTCATTTGTTCTTCTACTGTGTTATTTTAAGTTTGAAGTAGATTTCATTTATATTACTATAAATGTTAAAGATGATTGATATTTAATGACAGAATAATTGAAAAACTTAATTACTGACAAGCTTTCCTTCTTTACATTGAATACAAATTGTACACTGCCGTAGTAGTATACCATCAAGTTATTTTACCATGAAGATCAATTTTTAGGAAAAAAGAGAAAAACATACATTATCCTTTTTTTCTCTTAACCTTTTGACCTCTTTCACCTGTTTCTGCCATTCCACCCCCCACTTTCCCCACCCCCACTTTCCGGCAACCACCAAAGTTTTCGCTGTATCAGTGAGTGTGGTTTTTTCTCTTTTGTTTTGCTTTGGGGTATTTTTGTGATTTTTGTTTTGTTTTGTTTTGTTTTGTTTTAGATTCTACCTATGAGAGATCATATGGCATTTATCTATCTCTGTCTGACTTATTGTACTTAGCGTAATGCCCTCAGGGTCCATCCATGTTGTCACAAATGGCAAGATTTCATTGTTGTGGTTTTTTTATGGCTGAATAATAGGCCATTGTATTTGCAGTCATGCACTGTTTAAAGACAGGGATACATTCTGAGAAATGCGTTGGTGGGTGACTTTTGTCATTGTGCAATCATCACAAGTACATTTACACTAACACAGATGGTATAGCCTATTACACGCCTAAGTTCTATGTATACCATCATTGTCTATGTGGTCTGCTCTTGATCAAACATTGTTATGTGGCTCGTGACTATTACATACCATGTCTTCTTTATCCATTCACCCACTGGTGGAACTTAGGCTGTTTCCATACCTTGGCTATTATAAATAACACTGCAGTGAACATAGGAGTGTATATATCTTATCAAGTTAGTATTTTCATTTTCTTTGGATAAATACCCAGACTTCGAATTGCTGGGTCATATGGTGGTTCTATTTTTAATTTTTGGAGTGACCTCCATACTGTTTTCCATAGCAATGACACCAATTTACACACACACTAACTTTGCACAAGGGTTGCTTTTCTCCACATCCTCTCCAACACTTTTATTTCTTGTCTTTTTGATGATGGCCATTCTAACAGGTGTGAGGTGATGTCTCACTGTGGTTTTGGTTTGCATTTCCCTGATGATTAATGATGTTGAGCATCTTTTCATGTACCTATTGGCCATCTGTATGTCTTCTTTGTAAAAATATCTTCTGCCTATTTTTAGATCAGATTATTTGTTTTTTTGCTATTGAGTTGTATGAGTTCTTTATACATTTGGATATTAACCTTTATTAGGTACATGATTTGCTAAGATTTTCTCCCATTCAGTAGGTTGCCTTTTCATTTTGTTGATGGTTTCCTTTCAGGTGCAGAAGCTTTTCAGTTTGATATAGTCTCATTTGTTTATTTTTGCTTTTGTTGCTTTTGATTTTGGTTTCAGATTCAAAAAAATCAGCACCCAACACCCATGCCAAGGAGCTTTCTATCTGTTTACTTCTAAATGAAAATATATGCATGGATTTATGTCTTGGCTCTCTATTCTGTTACATGACCTAAGTTTTTTATGGCAATACTTTACTGTTTTAATTACTGTAGTTTTGTAAATAGTTGGAAATCATGGAGTATGATGCCTCCAGCTTTGTTTATCTTTCTCAAGATTGCTTTGACTATTTGGGATCTATAGTTCCATACAAATTTCAGGATTATTCACTCTATTTCTGTGAAAAATGCCATTAGAAATTGTATAGGGAATTGCATTGAATCTGTAGGTTGCTTTGAGTAGTATGAACATTTTAACAAGATTGATTCTTCCAACCCATGAGCATTAAATATATTTTCATTTAGCTGTGTCTCCTTCAGTTTCTTTCATTAATGTCTTATAGTTTTCAATATATAGGTTTTTCACCTCCTGGGTTAAATTTATTCCCAGGTATTTTATTATTTTTGATACAATTGCAAATGGGATTTTTTCTTAATTTCTTTCTGATAGTTTATCAGTGTGTAAAAATGCAACAGACTTTTGTGTAACGATTTTGTATCCTGCAGCATCATAGAATTATTTATTAGTTCTAAGGGTTTTTTTATGGAGTCTCTAGGATTTTCTATATATAATGCAAACAGTGACAGTTTTACTTCTTTTACAATTTAAATGCTTTTTATTTCTTTCTTTTTTTTTTTTTTTTTTTTTTTTTTTTTTTTTTTTTTTTTTTTTTTTTTTTTTTTTTTTTGCTTAATTGCTGTGGTGAGGAATACCAATACTATGTTGAGGAAAATTGGCAAGAGTGGACATCTTTGTCTTGTTCTGAATCTTGGAGAAAAAGCTTTTAGCTTTTCACTATTGAGTATGATTTTAGCTGAGGGTTTACAATATATGGACTTTTTAATGTTGAGGTACGTTCCTTCTATACCATCTTTATTGAGAGTTCTTTTTTTTTATCATAAATGGATATTGAAATTTGTCAAACTTTTTTTCTGCATCAATTAAGGTGATCATACAATTTTTGTTCTTAACGTGGCTAATATGGTGTATCGCACTGGCTGGTTTGAGACTGCTGAAGCATCCCTCTTTCACCTGTGGTTTTTCGGTTAGTCTGCTGTTGCATCCCACAATGTGCCTAACGGAGCAGTTCTGCTCTCCCCACTGACTGCTGTGTCCATCTCCTTTTTTCAAATATTGATTGAGAGTCTCGAATTAACAAATTAAAAAATGTCCCGGATGATTTCTGGCTTGGTAGGACCAACCAATCAGATGTGGCAGTCAGGGTGGATGAGTCGAGGACCTGTCTCAGGCTGCCTGGCGTGTGAAGAGGCTGGCTGTTGGCCTTCACATCATTTCAGTTCAAGAGTGACCAACAACACATCCTGATGTAACAGCCCAGGGAAAGACCCAGGCATCAGATTCTTATCTTTAAACATTCCCTGCTGACTCTAATGTATAAGCAGCGCTGGGATCTCTTATTCAGAGAAAGGTTGCTATGTTTGGGGTCTCCGGATATAACACCATCTCCTCTCCATTGCTTTGACGCTTTAAGAAGCCTAAAGGAGACCATGTGTTTAACAAATACTAAACGTCTATACTTTGTAAGGCACTGTCCTATGTAATAGGAATAGCTGATGAACAAAACAAAGTCCCAGATTCATGGAGTGTACATTCTCAGAGAATAAACTATTTTAAAAGTGCTTGGAGAATCTCAAATTTAAAAGTCTACCTTGACTTGAGGGCAAAAAAAACAAACCAAACCAAAATGAAACAAAACCCTGCATATTAGTAGCTAGATTGTTTTTTTAAAATAAGATTCCCACTCCCAAGAAGAAATCTTAGGACCTAAGCACAGAGATGATCAAAACCAGAACTCATTGTTCAGAGAATTGCATCTAATCAAATGTCTCTTCAAATGCATACAACTTTCTCTCTTTCACCTGCCTCACCTGAAAATAGTGGTTTTTAAAAAAAAGATAAACTCACAGTTTGGAGGTAAATAATTCTTTCTTTGTAATCTCCGATAAATTAAGGAAAGTCATGGAATCTTTCCTTTGCAAAGAGCAGCAATTTTATGGATTTTCCCTTCAGATACAGAAACAGCCACAAAGTAAAATTTAGATACTTTCACTGCCTGCTTACAGGCACACCTCAAAGATATTGCAGGTTCGGTCCCAAACCACTGAAATAAAGCGAGTATCACAATCAAGTAAGTTGTAAGCTTTTTGCAGGTAGACGGTCTTGCCTCCAATTTGTAAAAACCACAACATCCATGAAACACAATGACATGAAGTAGGTCTGTATTTTACCCACACCCTGAATTTTTCTAGGTGTCCTGGTCCACGGGTCTGTGAGCACGTGCCTATGAAGGCATAGTTTACAACCACTCATCCTTCAAACCAAATTATCTCAAGATGTTATATGTAAACAGCATACAAAGCACAGAAAGGTTGAGGAAATGGGTTTGAGAAAATTCAGAATCTTTAGTCGTGTTATCTTACAGCAAGGACAGATCAGAAATACAAGAGAGTCTTGGATCAAGAATCCAAATTCAACAGTGAGGCAATCAGTTGAAAACTGTGGGACTTCCTAAATTAACACAAAACCCAGAGCCCCCAGCAGGTGGCCAAGGTTGGCATCCAAATCATTAGCACTTTGCATGTGGAGTTTTCATTAGGACAAGCCTGCCACATGACGGACAGTCTGTGTACAGTTGCAGATGTGGTCTGCGTGGCCGTCAAACCTGCGTGGAAAGGATAATTCTCAGCGATCTCCACCGGACTGTAGCTGAAGGCCACGTCCAATGAAAGCGCAGAGCTCAGCGAATAAATGAGTTGCTTTGACAGGAAATTCCAACAGCAATTTTAATTCTGATCAGGCTTCAGGAAATGGAAAGAATAAAAACACATCAATTATAGTGACAGGAAGTTTTAAATCACATGGCGAGCAGCTGCTGCCAAAAGATGTGTCTGGCAGCTTTGCTAAGGAGCCCGGTATTTTGGTGTGACCAAAATTTTACACCAAAATGTTATAGGCTGACATCACTCCCTAATTGCATGTTATCTCCCTACAAGGGTAAAGAAAATGACACGCTACTAAAAGCATATCATTATTATAGAAAAAAAAAATCAACTTGACTGTAAGGGTTTGGAACGCATTAAAAAAAAAAAAACAATGAACACATACAAATATACTCCTCTGCATAGAAAGCAGCTCTACCTGCCAATTAAGTCGTGACTGTCCATAGCTAATTACAAAATCTTGTTTAATGAACACTCGGGAATGAGTTCTCCTTCCATTTCCTGACAAAGGGCTAGATTTTTCTTTCCTGCCCTTTAGGCCTTCTGGTGTCGAGACTCTTTCCCTTTATGTGTCTTTCTTACTACTTTAAGCCAAGTCCACAGGACAGAATGTGGGGAAGAAGTCGAGGGTGACAGAGGACAAGTCAAGCCCAGGTCCCACACTGCTCGGGGGGCAGGCAGGGAGGCGATTTTCCACTTGGCACATGGGGGAGGCTCGACCTTCAAAAGAGTTTTAACTCAGTCACTCTAGACAAATTATAACATAAATTCATTTTCCTAAGATTTACAAAGTGCCTTTCTATAAAGTTCAAAGGGGGCTCAGAACTTTCTCTGGTTTGTTGCCTTTCCTGCTTCCTGCTTCGGAACCTCGGGATAGATGTTAATGACCGTGTGCTCATAAACGGCCCGTGGAAGGGGTTATAACTCAAATTCTACTTTTCCTCACCCAATTAGAGGCTTCTCTTTTTTCCAAAATCCAAGAACCCTGGCATATTCCTCTCTTTTTAACTGATAAAATCCCAGTTTACCAACCTCTGTTGATAGATCTGACACAAATGTTCCATGATGGTCTTACAAGTTAGAAGGAGTGGCACTGAACCCGTATTTAAAAACCCAACTTCTAAGTGATTTTCATTATTCTCAGTACGTTACACCAACATAGTCTGCGAGACCAGCAATCTTTACTAACATTTGACATACGACGGGTTATAGAAATTTCAAAATAAGCCCTTCAGTCGAATACAAACAAGACAAATTTTATTTTTTTGCTTTTGTATGAGGCTAAATAGAACATAAACAGAATTGAGGATAAAAGCCATAGACTGACATTCTAGGCTGCTGCAGGGTAGGGGTAATAATTTACAGCCGTTCGTAGTTCCCACAACACCCACCAACACCATGAAATAATAAACTCGCCTTCTGACCACTCGCTGGCCTTTCCTGTGTTTGTCTTCAGGCCACACGATTTCGTGGAAAGAAAATGAGCTTCTGATTCAGACCGAGCCATGTGCGAACCCACTTCCAAGGGTTTAGTGGCTGTATGACTTTCGGCAAATTTTATATTCTCTCTTCATCAGCAATCTCATTTGAAAGTGGGAATAATAATAGTACTTAACTCATAAGATTGCCGAGAGGATTAAATGAACCACTGAATTTAAAGTACTCAGTATAAGATTTGACATATAGTAACTACGTAATAGACATTGGATGATAAAATCATACTTACTATTCTTAATAGGGTTAATAATCCTCTCCAGTTTACCTCTTTGTATTATATTTTGCTGAGATGTTTCTGATGCACTCACTCTGGGCACACTTCTCGAATACCTTCCGCTTGGATAAATTGGCCTGAGCTGAAAACTCGGGGCTCTTCACTAGGCAAATCTTCGCAGACGGGCTCCCTGTTCTAGTCCCATCCACGCCCCCGACATGCTGTTTCTGGAATTACCTGACAAAGCAGCCCTCATCATTCAGCAGCTACTGCCAACCCTGCTCACTTTGCAGCAGCCCAGTTTTTGCTATAATTAGCTCAGCTGCCAAGGACTTCATGTGGAAGCTTAGTGCCTTCTGCTGGCTCCTGTTGCAAATAACCGCCCTAGGGAGGAGTGTGGAGATGGTTTCTCCGGCCTCCCTCTCTCATAGACCCCGCACTCACAGCCCTTCTCCAGGGCCAGCCAGGCCTGCCTTCATTATGAATCCCTCCGGTCACAGTAGCATCAGATAGAACTCCTATAGTACAGTTACCTAGAGGAATCTGTTAAACGGTCACTACCCAGATCTGGAAGAAGACATACACTCCCACATCCTATGCTTGCAGTGCTAATAATTTCGGACCTCCAAGGATGCTGGGCCTGAATGGATGAGGGGCAGGCATAAAATTACAACATCATATGATGGAAATATACTACCAACATATTAAATAGTTACAAAACTCACTATGCAACTGCAGAACAGAACCCAAGGCTTCATCAGACATTCTATGTCGTTTGGTCCGCTGAGGGACCAAGTAAATTTTCATGTTGCTTCAAAATCTTTATTTCAACCCTTCACAGGACAGATTGCTTCAGGAGATTCTAAACCCAATTCTTCAAGTCGAAACCCAGTGAGCACACTGTTGCTTTGTTTCATGTTTTTGTTTCTTATTCTTACCGCTTGGCTTTGTTTTACACCTGTCCACGTTCACTGTATTTTCCAGTGACATTGTTAGCTTTGGCATCTCGAAGGAAAAACCCTCTGAGTCAGGATGTGCTGTTCTTCAGCATTTTCTAGATCTCTGGGTTTTGCACTTCGGCAGTCTTCAATACCTAAATGTGTGTGCTTGGTAGCGGAGATTCGCAGCCTGCCAGCAACGTGCTGGATCCAGCCAGAAATGGGAGCGAGGCTCATGTTCTCTTAGCTAAGCAATTTACGAGACTCTAAAGCCCAGGCAACATGGCTATTACATTGAACTTCAAGGGAGTTATTGGGACTGATGCTTCATATTTGTCATTTTTAGAGTCTTAAACAAAAGGACTAGACATTTACAAACCAAACTGTATGTCACACAAAGGATCCTTTTATATAGTATTGATATTTCTCCTAAACAGACATCAAATACTCCCTTATTCTGCCCTGGATTATAAAAACCCAGGGAAAAGGATCAAAAAAAGTATGATTGAGACTTTCTTGAGTTACAGGTTGATACTGCAAATACTAATGAACATATTTCCTTATTTATATTTCTCAAATTATCTTCATAAAATAGGTGAATTTTTCCTCTGACTTTTCAATATCACAGCCCATCAGGATGAATAAAAAGTATGCTGCTTTGGAAATTTGTCTGCTGCGAGACAGTTCTAAAACATGCTAGTGTTTACCAGCTAAAATTAGGAAGTCGTTATCTTTATTTTTTTTAAGATTTATTTATTTATTTATATTTAGAGAGAGGGGAAGGGAGGGAGAAAGAAAGGGAGAGAAACATCAGTGTGTGGTTGCCTCTTATGTGGCCCCCACTGGGGACCTGACCTGCAACCCAGGCATGTGCCCTGACTAGGAATTGAACTAGCGACCCTTTGGTTCACAACCGGTGCTCAATTCACTGAGCTACACTAGCCAGGGTGGACGTTATTATTTTTTTTAATATGCTTATTGATTTTAGAGAGAGAGAGGAAGGGGGAGAGAGACAGAGAAACATCGATGTGAGAGAGAAACAGCAATTGTTTGCCTCCTATATGTGCCCTGACCAGGGATCGAACCCACAACCTAGGTATGTGCCCTGACCAGGAATCAAACCACCACCATTTTGGTGCATGGGATGACGCTCCAACCAGCTGGCCAAGGTGGAAAGTTGTTTTATAACCCTCCCATTTCAAAACCGACTGTGGCAAAACATACAAAGAGTTATTAAGAAACTAAGAAAAGGTGAATCAAATTTAAAAACTTTAAAGACTGGCCCGGCTGGTGTAGCTCAGTGAATTGAGCACGGGCTGGGAACCAAAGGGTCCCGGTTCGATTCCCAGTTGGGGCACATGCCTGGGTTTCAGGCCAGGTCCCCAGTGAGGGCCATGTGAGAGGCAACCATACATTGCTCTTTCTCCCCTCCCTTCTCCTCTCTCTGAAAATAAATAAATAAAATCTTTAAAAAAAAACAAAACTTAAAGACTGTATTTCTCTCTTACTTTATAACTGGTTTTGATTTTTCCTTAGACCAAATGCAAAATAGTAAAATAAGCTTTCTAAATAGCTATTTCCTTTCGATGTGCATAATCTATATTAGTCTGCTAGGGCTGCCATATCAGAGTAGCACAGACTGGGTAACTTAAACAACAGAAATGTATTTCCTCACAGTTCTGAAGGCTCAAAGTCCAAAATCAAGGTGTCAGCAGGGCTGGTTTCTTCTGAGGCCTCTCTCCTTGGCGTGTGGACGGCCGTCTCCTCCCCGTGTTTTCATACGGGCTCCCTTCTGCAGTGTCTGTGTCCCAATTTCTGCTTCTCACGAGTACACTGGTCACATTGAATTACTCTCTTTGAAGACCCCATTTCCATATATAGCCACCTTCTGAGGTGCTGAGGGTTAGAACTTCAACACATGAATTTTGGGGTGACAATCAGCCCATAACATACCTATTAAAAATTCTTTGAAGATGTACCTCCTGTTACATCATAACTTTGTTTCTTAAAGCTATGTTCAGGAGGAATTTTCATAAACAAGCAGCTCTCAAACTGTCAGCATCGATTCCACCCGAGCACCTGTCAGAAATGCAGATGTGGGGGACACACCTCCAAACGTCTGAATCAGAAACTCTGCAAGGGTACGAGCGGGACAGCCTGTGCTTTCACATGCCCTCCATGTGGTGCTGATGCCAAAGTTGGAGAACCACTGGGATTGACCAAATGGCAATTTCAACATGCTTTTCGAGTATTTAGAGGTACTATGGTAGATTCTTTTGTAAAACAAAGAGCCCTTTTAGAAATGTCAAGGATCATTTCCTAATTTTTGTATTTAAGAAATTCTGAATTTTAATGCTAGCCTTTTTGCATAGTAAGGCACATCAGCATTTCACTTGAAATGTTTATTCTTGAAAATTATTTTGAATAGTATATATGCGTATATGTATACATATACATATTGCTAGCCCATCCCATTAGCATATTAATTTAATAATTCAGTAGTTACTGTCTCCATGTTCTGTTTCTTTTTATTCAGGTCAAATCCCAATTGCAGCTCCTTCCAACTACTTCTTCCAACCAAGCACTGCTCATGCCTTGAAAGGAGATCTCTCACGCTGAACTGAGCACCAATCAAAGTTCCTTACATCACATAACTTCAGAATTACCAAAATTACAGATTTAAGTGGAGGTCCTTCCATTCTTTTTCCTCTTAAATTCTAGAATTACAAATCGGTTCATTTGAGAAGACATGCTTTTCTGGCTAGTTTGTGCCCAGGGATAGAAAAATTACTTCTAACAGCTACTAAGTCATGTTTTGATTGTTGTTGTTTTAGCTCTAACTATTCCAGCAGCAAATGATGAAACATAAGAAACTCAGAGGTGGCCTGCTGAAATAAATTTTATTCTTTTTGCAGACAACCAGATCTTTGGTGATTTCTGTCAAAGAAAAATTACATTTTGGTAAAGCACTCATCCAACACACAGACGCACAGACACACGCACTCACGCCTACCCTCACGTCAGCACCTTCCCCCTGTGAATCGCTGGAGGACGATGGCAGGGCCACCGTACTTTTATCATTCAGGCAAGCTGGGAATTCAACCTTTTCTGAGCTAACAACAATAGCACCTTCGATCGGATTTTTATTTTCCATTTAAAAAATATTTTCATCATTCAAATGATAGATGCTAGTCAGCCTTTAGTGCTTGAGTACTCTTTAGACTAATGATATTTTCATGAAGGCATTCAACTTACATAGAGGTGGGGTGTTCTAACGCCATGCTTGCATGGCAGAGGAAAAAGGAATGTTAGTGATCAGCAATCAGGGCCACTGTCATCACTACCTGCTGTGGGATGGGGATTTATCCTCCAGGACACCAACAAGCCAATGGATCATAGATGGGTACCTTTCAGACTCTAATTGAAACAATGGAACCTCTCCTACGGATGATGCACCTAGGCATTACACAACTCTACATACAAATATCAAGGTGCTTGCAGACCCTAAAATAGGAAGTCTCATTGTTATGGGATAGATTTTGAATCTAGTCTTAGACTCAATGCAGACATCATCAGAAATGAAGGATGCCATTAACTCTTTCCTGCAAGGAAGGATCTATGTAAAGATTCTTTGCAACATGTGAAATATATGTATTTAGTTTCTTATTGAGCATTTCATGTATAAAGAAATCAGTAAAACCTAGTCCTCTCTCATGGGGAATAGTGCCAGGAAGCTATGCCAGGAGCTAGAGATGACATAACATGGGCATAGACACATTTTGCAGGCATGTACATGAGAGAGAGGACATCCCACTAAAAAGGAAGGGGTGCAATAAGGAAAGCTCTGAAGCACAGACAAGGGCCCTGAAGGATGGGAAGAATTTAAAGGATGTAGTTAGCCGAAGGAGGCAGGAGAGGAGATAGAAAAGGATTCCAGGAGAATGGAAGAACCTCAGTAAAAAGCACAGAGTAGTTTTCAGAATCCCCTTGGATTGGAGTAGTGATCCTTAATCCTGGCTGTGAGTTCTCATCACCTGGAGAAATGTTTAAACCCCACCTCAGACCAATTAAACCAGGATTCCCAGGGGTAAAGCCCAGACATCCGCATAATTTTAAAGCTCCCCATGGGATAGCCAGGGTCAGGAGCCACGAGACCAGAGCAGAGAGACCAAGCTGCGGAGGGTGGGAGACCAGGCAGGCTCTGTAAGTTAGCAGTATACATGGGAGGGCCTCCTGTGCTCACACTACATTCTGCCCTTAGCCAGAAGCCACGGGAAAATTTTAGGCAGTGGAGGTGACTTGATCAGAGCTATCTTTTTGAATTATTTTTTGCTGAACCCTGACAGGTACGAACCCTGTCATATACACTAAGCACACACAGATTGAGTCAATAGAAATGGGGCACGGACTCTCTCGTCCCTGTCCAGTTTCCCTGGAAACAGAATACCATGCCTCATAAAGGGCATGTTTCCAACTTGTTCTTTGCAATTACTGCTGCTCTCTTCCATATGTTCCTCCGTGGAACGGAGGCATAGTTTGCCTATTGTGTCTCGATGATCTAGCATGTCCTCAAACTTTCTCCCACTTCTTTTTTCCAGTTTGCCTCCTTGGCAAAGGTTTGCTTGGTCAGTCAAACAGCATAGCTGGTCAATTCACTAGTGTCAAAATAAAACCACCTTGAAAATGCTTTTAACTCTGTGTTTTCATCTAAGGAAAGGAGGTTTGAGGCAGCGTGGTACCATGGGGAGAAGCTTAGTCAGGAAGCTCAGAGTGCGACTCCTGACTTGGCTGTGTGTCAGCAAGTTAAGCTCTTTGCATCTTCGTTTCTTTACAAAGTGGAGAATAATGCAATCTGTCTGGCACAGGAATGAAAATTGTGGAGAAAATATGTGGAGGGCATGTCCCACTCAGTAATAGGAGCTCAATAAAGGATAGCTGCTATTATTAATTAGTGTCACCCAAGTTTTGAAAGTAGGGTTCAGGCTATGACCTCTTTTCTTTGAAGACATTATGTTCAATGCACTAACTTAGAAAATAAAAATGAAGTGCAAGGAACAAAAAAATTTTTTTAATGTTTTTCTTCCGATTGCCTAATAACATTTTGAAAGTAAAACTACTTACTACCAAAACTATTTTAGTTTTAGGATGTTAAGACCAGGTGTATATCTAATGATAAAACTTCAAGAATAACATGCCATTCAGAGCTGGAGAAAAGATATAGTTCCTAGGAGAGAGAGGATATTTGGTGATTTTTGAATTAACACGTAGATTATTTTATGGAACCGTTAAGGCATCTGGCTAAAACAAATGCAATGGTAATTTTAAGATAAAATTTTTGAGCCTTTATAACAAGTACTTTGCCCTTATAACAAGTACTGTGCTTAGCATTTTCCATGGATTTTTCTCTACATGGGGTACATTTGACCTTTACTATAAGCTTATGAGCTCAATGAAGAAATGAAGCCCAGAGAAGGAATCAAGAACACTGTTGTCCACGCAGCCTGTAAGCTGTCTGTGCCTCTCTTAACCCTTCAGCCTCCTCATTGTTTATGCCGTTTGACCATTTCATTGACTTCTTAAGAAATCATTGTCCAAGATTCCTCTGACCTTCCTTTATTTCCACTCTCTTCCCAAGGAAAGTTCCTTGTTCCCTTCCCTGCTCACTAGACTTCTCCACTCTGAGTTCATCTCTCTTACCTGTCAACTTCCATGTAGAGGAAATTCTTCCTATCCTGCTATGCATCTACCTGGAGCCTTCTCCCTTTCGCTGGACCACTTCCTCTCTAGTGTCTTACAAAACATCTAAACCTCAGCTCGGCTGGTTCTACACAATCATTAGACATTTTGTTATACACTTAATAGAGATGATAGAAAAGATTGAATTCCTCAGTAGTGTTTTGACATTTTAAAAGATGAGGGAACCATCCTCAAGAGGAGTGTTACTTCCCTGTTGTTCTATCGTTATCATCAAAGATCAACTTCCAGAGTCAAAATTTGAGCCTATTCATTCAGAAGGCTTCATTTGGTCCCCTCCATAAAGTTTTATTAAACAATTCCTCCTTTTAAAATATTACGAAAATGTGGACTTCCAGTCAAGATGGCAGTATAGGCAGGCATGGCTCACCTCTTTGCAGAACCACATCCAAATTACAATTAATATCTAGAACAATCATCAGAAATTGAGTTGAATGAAAGTCTAACAACTATGGAATTAAAGAAACCACATCCATCCAGACTGGTAGGAGGGGCACAGATGTGAAATGGGCTGGCCCCTCACACACATGTGGTGGATAAAAATTCAGGAGGGATATCTCGGCACTGAGGAATACCAGCCCAGGGTTCCAGTGCCAGGAAGATAAGTCTTCAGAGCTTCTGGCTGCAAAAACCAATGGAGATTAAGTTGGTGGAAGAAACTGCTGGAACTACAAGCAGTTCCTCTTCAAGAACCCACACACAGACTCACCTACTCAGACTTGCTCCCTCTGCAGTCAATCACTGGGGTAGCAGCTTGAAAGACACCAGTAGTATACCGGGAGGAACCGAAGTGTCTGGCATCAGGGTGAGCAGAGGCCATTGTCCTTTTTCTAAACTCCCACAGAACTAGCAAGCTGGTGTAATATCTAGGACACCATCAACCTGGCTAACATTCTTTGATCCACCTTGGAGATCCCCAGAGACTCCGTGCCCCCCCCCACCGCCCCCCGCCCGCCAATTTACCGGCTGACTCAAGCTGCTTTTCCATGTGAATGGCTGGTCTTGGCTCCTGCTTCACAACTTCTTAAATACTATTAAATAAGCAACAGCTGGCCTCAGTAAGCTCCAGGCCCAGCACTAGCAGCAGCCAGCCTAGATCCACAGCTTGGCTTTGCCTGGGAATCTCCAAGCCCAACACAAGTAGCAGCCATCTCAGATTGCTTTATAGTTCAGGCAGGGTGGCCAGAGGCAAAACACAAACTGGGGCTGACTTTGGCCTGCACCACCTGGGAAATCCCAGAGCTGGTGCACCCAGTGGACTGCTACAGACCACGTTGGAGCACCACCACCCTGCCCCTGCACAGCAGATCTTCTATGGAGGTTGGAGGTTGGTGGTCAGTGGTCATAGCCAATCCTTGCAGCTGACCGGCCTGGATAAATCTGTCTCATTGATCTGCCAACAGCAACCAAGGCTCAAGTACAAGAGAAGGGGGTACTCTGCCCACACAAAGAGTGTACCTCAAGTGCCTAGCTTGGGATAAGCAATCTATCAGATGCAGCGTTCAAAACACTGGTTATAAGGATGCTCAAGGAACTTAGTGAGAACCTAAAATGGTTCCAGTCAGAAAGGAAAAATTCATTAATTGAAATAAAGAACAATTTACAGGGAAACAACAGTAGAGTGGATGAAGCCAAGAATCAAATCAATGAGAACAACCAGTCAGAACAAGAAGAAAAAAGAAACCAAAAAAACAAGGACAGTGTAAACGGACTCTAGGACAACTTCAAGCACTCCAACATTTGCATCATAGGGGTGCCAGCAAAAGAGAAAAAGCAAGAAATTGGAAATCTATTTGAAAAAAATAATGAAAGAAAACTTCCCTATTTGGTGAAAGAAATAGACATGAAAACCCAGGAAGCACACAGAGATCCAAACAAGATGGATGGAAAGAGGCCTATTCCAAGACACATCATAATTAAAATGCCAAAGTTTAAAGATAAAGAGAGAATCTTAAAAGCAGCAAGAGAAAAAAAGTTAGTTACCTACAGAGAGTTCCCATAAGACTGTCAGCTAATTTCTCTAAAGAAACTGCAGACTAGTAGGGATTTGGCAAGAAATATTCAGTTATAAAAAGCAGGGACCTTCAGCCAAGATTGCACTACCCAGCAAAGCTACCATTTAAAATTGAAGGGCAGATAAAGAGCTTCCCAGACAAAAAACAAAACAAACAAAAAACTAAAGGAGTTCATCATCACCAAAACATTCTTATATAAAATGCTAAAGGGACTTATTTAAGGGGAAAAAAAAAGACCAACACTATCAAGAGTAAAATGGTAACAAATACTTATCTATCAACAATTGAATCTAAAAAACCAACTACCTAAATAAGGACAGAGTCAGAATCATGGATAGGAAGAGCGTTTTGATGGTTGCCAGATGGCAGGTGGATGTGGGGAATGGGTGGAGAGGTGAGGGGATTAAGAAGAACAAACAGGTAGTTACAGAATAGCCATGGGGATGTAAAGTACAGCATAGGAAATGGAGTAGCCAAAGAACATATACATCCATGATCCATGGCCATGAACAATGGTTGGGGAATTGACTGAGGGAGTGGGGCGTACTGGATGGAGGGAGGCAACGGGGGCAAATTGAGACAACTATAATAACATAAGCAATAAAATATAATTTTTAAAAGATTAAGAAAAAGAAAGAGCAGTGGATGTCTTTGTTTTGAAAAAAGACAAAGTTCTATCACTGATATGTTCCTAGACTGTTTAAAATTGATGCTGAGAGCCATCTTTATACAATTCTTGTTTGTTAGCAGAGAACTGTTAAAATTAGTTGGCCAAATGAACTAAATATTAAGAGGAAATTCCATAATGGCCTTTTTAAAAAATACTTCAAAGAATAATACATATAGCAGACTGTCCAAAGTATTGCCAGATTTGAATTTCTTAAAAATCTTTCACTGCCAACATATTGCTGCTGTTGAAATACAACCCGTGTCTCTCACAGCTTCAACAAACATGTTTAACACATTTGTGCATACATTGCTTAGTGTAAACACGACTCACTTAAGTAGAAATTTTTTTTTACGATTTTAATATTTCATCACCATGTCATTCCATGGAAACTACCTTGGGGCTACTATGAAGGGGTTTCCAACATTTCTCATATAAAACATCATTACACATTAGCAGAAACTCCATTCAGTCAAGAAGAATGGCAGATTGGCTAGAGGCAACTCCATAAACTGCATGCAGTTTTAATTAAATTCATTAAAAATGCTGCATCTCTCAGTAGATTTGAGGGCAGATAGAACCACTTAACAATAGCCAAGACCTAATCCAGTTTGTCAGAACTAATAATAATACAAATGCAATTTCTCACACAGGGACACATCCAAAAAGTTCACGAACGCACGCTTGTGGTGGCATTTTTTAAAGTAAGATTAATAAATTACTGCAAGATGTTCTAGCCTCACTCAGACCGTGGTGCGTCTAATTCCAATGCGTTGATAAAAGGTGCTATTAATAAAAAGGCACATTTGGGGCAGCTGACATAACTAATTGATCAAGTAATTTGAGTAAAAATACAAGATTTCACTAGGAAAGCCGGACAAGGATGAAATCACTCAATTTTCCAAAAGCCAGAAGGCCTTGAAAAAATAGGAGACCACAAAACACTTTTATGTCTAACCAAAACCAAATAAAATGATCCCAACATACAAATAGGCTTCAGATGATATAATGTGACGAGAGATTTCAACTATGTGGGCAAACCTTTCATTTTCTTACCCAAACATGCCAAGCCAAGGATTACCAAACTAGGGAGGGAAAAGTCCTATTTCCTCAGTGTGTTGTCTCTGTCGGGGCAGCAAGGAACATTTTTTCCCCTCCTCTTCAAATTTCACCTAACCTCAGTAAACTAATGCTCAACATAACACTTGGATCTCAAGATCTGGGTTAAATCAAAACAAAATAAGATAAAATGGACCCAGATGAACATGCATTTACCTAGACTGACACTTCTAATAATGGTTATTGGGAGATGCATTACCACCAGCCCACCCAAGAGTCCCTCTGGCAGACAAAATCACTGCTTGTCTGGGGCACCTGAAGATGATTGGGCCACTATTTAGCTCTGCGAGATGACTCTGCTGAGGTTACCACCGTGCAAGCGTAACAGCTGCTCAAACTCTCTATCCAGGTACGTTAAGAAATATGGTACATCTCTCTGCACTCTTTGTCTGGGAAAATAGGCAGATCTCAAAACTCATCATTACTAAGAAGCCCTCAATTTTGGCAAAAACACTGTCCTGATCCATTTTACGAGGGGAAAATTGGTATTACATACCCATTTCCTCAGTGCTCCAGCACCAAAACCAAACTATTATCATTGAGATAATAGTTTAAGGAAAGGAATTTTCCGATCATTTTCTCATTTATTGTTGTAAGATAGGAATTTCGTGATGTCCAAACAAATCAAAATGGTTGCTCAAGAGAAAGAGGACAGTTTTTTAAGTAGGAGCTGCAGCAGAGAGGATAGGAATGGAAAGAAGTTTGAAACGGTAGAACTGCAAGCAGGAAAGCACGGATAAATGTGGGTGTCCTCGGACAGAGAGCAAGGATGGAACCAATGGGAATTATGAGGTTAGTGATACACAAAGCAAATTGCACTCTCTGTAAACACTGAATACATTACAAACTCACACAATTTGATCGTATTAATGCACATTTCACCCTATTTTGCATTTGGCTTGGAACTAATATTATCCAGCATACCATTCTATGCATGACCACATACCTGACCCCAATTGCTTACTTAATCAGGAAACATGAGAGGGCTGTCAGGGACTGCCAAACGACACCAGAGAATCATCAGGTAGAGGGAACTGAAGGTTATTCTCACTTTCTTTGAGCTGCCAACTCACTCTTTTTTTCCAGTACTAGAAAACATTTAGCACCATCCTGAGTCTTCAGTACGCCGCACTCACGTGAAAAGGACCACTTGCTCTACTGAACATAAGGACACAAATTTCACACTACAAATTTGGGGCTATTAAATGAGATCAACTCTTCTCCCATAGTTCAAAAAACTATCTTATTTTATGAAAAGGAAAGCTTCTCACTCAGATAAATGCTTTCTTGCAACAAAACCATACAAATTATTAACAAAACTGGAATCCTGCACTGAGAATTTTATAGGAAATCTCATTCTTTGCTAGGGCTCTATGATAATAGTGATAGCTTTTTTCTTTCTTTCTTTCTTTCTTTCTTTCTTTCTTTCTTTCTTTCTTTCTTTCTTTCTTCCTTCCTTCCTTCCTTCCTTCCTTCCTTCCTTCCTTCCTTCCTTCCTCTCTCTCTCTCTCTCTCTCTCTCTCTCTCTCTCTCTCTCTCTCTCTCTCTCTTTCTTTCTTTCTTGTAGGGTGGAGTGAGTGCAGGGGCAGCAAAAGGTCAGGAGTACTACTCTAACTGAACTTCACATGGAAGGAAACACCAGATGTGGGTGGGAAGTGCATTAAGTTGATGGAATTCTCTTACCATTTAACAGGCTTGGGGTAGATTGCCAGGCTACGTACCAAGATACTTAACTTATCAAAGTCTGCTTTAGATTTATACTAACTTAATTTCAACAACACCCAGAAATGTGGCACCTGTACAGCTCTATGCCCTTTGCTTCTTTTTATGCTATTATTATATGTAATATATTTATATATGTTATAAAGCCAACAATGCACTGTTGTAATTACTTTATATAATTTTATGTATTTTAAAGAAGTTGAGAGAAAAAAGAGAAATTATATACTTATAGCTTTTGTTATTTAGCTTTAGTATTTTATTTTCCTCATTTGTTCCTGGTGATTTGAATTACCATTTGAAATCATTTTCTTAGGCCAAAAGCAGCTTTGCTCTCACCCACTCCTCCATGGTGTCACTAGTGGGTTTGATCTGGGATCACTCGCTTCCAAGCTGAAGAACTTCCTTTAGTATTTTTTATAAGGTGGGTCTGTTAGCAACAGATTCTCTCACCGCTTACCTGGGAATGTCTTTATTTCATCTTCATTTCTGAAAGGAAGTTTTTGTTAGGTTCACATTTATTGGTGGACAGTTTTTTTCTTGGAGCACCTTAAATATAGTATCCCGCTGTCTCCTAGCTGCGATTGTTTCTGATGAGATGTCAATCATTCATCTTACCCAGTTCCCCTGTAAGTGAAAATTCATTTTTCTTTGTTGCTTTCAGTATTTTTTACTAGGATGTGTCTTTTTTGGGAACTCTTTGAATTTATTCTACTTGGAGTTTGTTGAGACACTTGGGTTTGTAGATAACAGTTTTTTATCAAATTTGAGAAGTTTTCAGCCATTATTTCTTCAAACACTTTCTGCTCCTTTCTCTCTTACTTCTCCTTCTGGCACTCCCATAGCATGTGTGCTGATTCATCAAATGGTATCCCACACTGGTCTGAGGCTCCCATTTTTCTTCATTGTTTTTTCTCTCTAATCTTCGGACTGAATACTCTATCAATCTGTCCTCAAGTTTGCCAATTCTTTCTTCTGCTATTTCAATTTACCATTGGTCCCTCTAACGAATTTTTCTTTTCAGTTTTTGTACTTTTCAAACCTATAATTTACATTGGGTTCTTTTAAAAAATAATCTCTACCTCTTCACTGATATTCTCTGATGCAATATCATAGTCACACCTTCCTGTGCTTTGACATTTTTATCTACTGTATCCAACACCTGCTCACTCTCAGAGAACGCTTCTTTTGTCTACTTTTTTCCCTGTTTGACTTGCCAGTTGCTTTGCATACCTCACTTTTGTTGTTGTTGGAAACTATTTCTGATCATATATTTTAGAGATTTTGGATATTGGTTGATCCCCTTCCCCTTCTTTGGGGGTTGGCTACTGCTATTTGCTTGTGTATTCGTTTAGTGATTGAATTATTTGGTCGAGTCTGTTCCTCCCTGCCCCTTCTCACCCATTGTGTGAAACCCATGACATTGCTCCCGGGAGGGTGCAGCCTCGCTCATGTGCGCAGACGTCCTGGGATGATAGTCTCTTGCACTGTCCCTTCCCTTGACCACGCCTAGCTGCTAAGTTCCATTCGTTATTGGCCGATTACTGTTTTTTTCAACAACAGTGCTCTGGAGTACAGATTTCTCCATGGATTGATGCAATTGAATTCAGGTTCCTTTACGGGGACAGTTTCTTATTTTATTTTATTTTTTTGTTTTTTCAATTACAGTTGACATTCCATATTATTTTATATCAGTTTCAGGTGTACCACATAGTGGGTAGGCATTTCCACAATTTATGAAGTGATTTCCCCAATAAGTCTAGAACCCATTTGGCATACAGGTATAGTTTTTTCGATCAGTTGAGATTTTTCTAATCCCAGAAAGGGGTCTTCTTAGCTGCCTGTTTCCATGGTTCTGTTTGGGTAACTAGCCAGCCTATAGCTCAGTTGATATCTCAAATGCCTCTACCAGTTGCTTCTTAATTGCTTTACACAGTAACCTCCATTGTTTTGAGAATTTCCTGAGGGCTAAACATGCCCATATTCTGTCACAAATGAAATCAGCTTCTTTGGGAAGAAATTCTGAGCTTTTTTATAGCCTGCTTCTTTCCCTGGGCAAAATCTCTGAGCCAGGACTCTGGAGTTGGGGGAGAGAGCGTGGCATCCTTCTCTCTGAGTGACACCTCTGTTCAGAACTGGGTAGCCTCTGACCTATTTGGCTTGCTTCTCCTTGAATAGAACCCCTGCTTTACACATGAACTTGGGGTGAGGGTGATAGGGGCTCCAGTATTTTTAGGGTGCTGAACCCAAGGTAAAGTTCCCATCTCTCAAGTCAAGACTAGGCTAAAGAAGGGAGCACCCATATCCCCACTGCACTTGCTTGGAACTTAAGCTTTGTAATAGTTAGCTTGGGGCAGAAATAGAAATGCTAATATCCTGCTCCTCCCCAGGAAGATACCACAGCCCTCCAAATGGGAGCTGGGAGGAGAGATGCCTCTGTGTTCTTTGATGTACCCACGTGAAGTGGAGTTTGCTTCTAGCTGAACTGGGAAGAGGGAGGGAAGGAGCAGGTTGTGGTTCAAATAACACAGACTCTGTTCTTAACCTGTTTCAGCAAGTTTTCTTGAATAAATTTTTTAAGAATTTTCTGTATGACCATGGGAACATTTCCAGGGATTTTGAATGGTTTTTATAAAAATAATTTTCACTAGTTTTACTGGAAAGCAGATCCACAGAGCTAGCTCCCCCATGTTGCCATGTTGGAAGTGGAACCATTACATACCTGAGTTAGTCAACATATTAATTATTATTTTCAAGGGAATGAAAGACTTGATATGCCCCTTAGTGTTCTTTAGTCCCAGTATTTCCTGACTCTATCATTGATCAGGAGCGATGAACAAAAACATTCTCTTCATTTCAGTGTGCAGTGAGAGTTACATTTGAAAATTATGAATGTGCTTTCCTATTTGTCTTTCTGAACATAGTGATCTTCACTGTAGTCTACCTAAAGCATTCGTTTGCTACAGAATTTGATAGAATCTGATATAGAAGAATGAATATAAAACAACTAAAGATTCAGCTTCTGCCCTGGCTGGTGTGGCTCAGTGGATTGAGCACTGGCCTGCGAGCCAAAAGGTTGCTGGTTTGATTCCCAGTCAGCGCACATGCCTGGGTTGTGGACCGGGTCCCCAAATGGGGGTGTACGAGAGGCAACCAATTGATGTATGTCTCGTGCATTGATGTATCTGTCCCTCTCTTTCTCCTTCCCTTACCTCTCTCTAAAAGTAAATAAATACAATCTTTAAAAAAAAAGATTCTGTTTCTTTCTCAAAAAAAGTGAATTTTAGAATCCCACAGTAGGATGACAGCTAGATTTAAATGAGGTAGAAAGGATATTTCAAATTCCTTTTTCTTATCATTTGGAATGTCAAAAAAACAGTAAAGGTCACTCCTTCTGTCTACTCCTTTCCTGAATGTATGGTGTAGAAATTGGTATCAGAAGACAGTCACTTGCGGAATTGGTGTTGGTTATTTTGCCCTAGTAGGGGCTAAATTTATTTCCAGGTAAGTGGCAAAGGAAGGACTATTTAGGGAGCAGAAGGAAAAAAATTTCAAATATACCTGGTGTTCCACTTTCTGGAGAGAAGCACTGGGAAAGGTGGAGTGTTGGATAACTGAGAAAAGACATGAACATGGGGACCCTTGAACCATATTCTTTGGGAATCTAGGAGGAGACCATTATGCAGCAGGTCTCACTCACCACGAGGTAACTAGCCTCGCTGGAGTTGACTGGCGTGATAAGGCAGAGATACCGGTGAGTGCTTCTGAGCCTCCCTTGGATCATCTGAGGCATGGACACTGAATTGAGAGCCAGTCTGCCAGGAAGTCTACTGTGGTGGAGTAAGGGACTATGCGGCATGGGCTGGGGATGGACTTCTAGGTCAGGGGCCAAGCGGAGAACAGGATATTGACTCAGAGTCTAGAGACAATGAAATCTGAGAGGAGACCAAGTCATGCGAAGTCAAAAGAACAGCCAGGCCTCGCCGGCTGCCTGCTGTAGCACCGGGTGCCCAGTGTCCAGGTGGACAGAGAGCATCATATCAGAGAGCAGCAGAAGTCAGCCAGCACACTGGGAAGGACAGCAGGAGGCACCACCAAGGCCATCGGGTCGTGTAAACTTCATCCTCCCCCGTCTGTATTCGGCCATGACCCCAGGGAGAGAAGTAGATGAGAATGAGGGTCCATGAGAATTTGAGCATCTCTGCCCAATCTTAATGGAACATACCAACTGAATCTGCTTAAAATAAGCAAGAGATTGTACTGAGGTTGTTTATTTCATGCATTTTTCCCATGTTGCCCTGACAGGCAGCAGTATTATAAACAACTGAGGATAAAATAAAAGAGCTGCATTCTCTCTGCACTTCTGATTTATTCCATAAGGTGAGTAAATTCTGTAGCAGCAGTATAAGTGTAATAATATACAGGAAGGTGCTGAGCACATAATAAATTCTATAATTTATTACGTTATTTAATTTATTTATTATATAAATAATTTCTATAATTTGTCTCTTTGCGTACCTTTTCTTCTTCTCACAGCAGAGGAGGCATTTTGTTAAACATATATTTTTGGCTGCCCGGTATCTGAACACCTTTTGTTGGAAGAGAGTATAGCAAACCAGGTCAAAGTAGAGTGCTAGCTTCCCTTAAGATTAAGGAAGGTGGGCCAGGGTAGTCGTTCCTCTGCTCGGCCCCTCTCAGCTAAGGCACGGCAGGTAACTGAGCCTTAGCTAGTGGACTTCCACATGGCCCTTTAAATCTCGAGGGAGCATGGTCAAGGTGCTGGGAGAGGTGGAGGTTTACAAGGCAGCAGTGACTACAGAGTTTAAATCTTGAGCATAATGATGACTGTCCAGTGACAGGAAGTCCAGGAGGTTGAGGTCTTCTCACCAGGCTGAACAGGTTCCGTGGCATGGCCTCGCTATGTCAGCTCAGTCGGCCTGGCTACCGTAGCAAAATACCATAGCCTGAGAGGCTTAAACAACGGCAATTTATTTTCTCCCAGTTCTGGAGGCTGGGAAGTCCAAGATCAAGTTACCAGCCGATTCACTTTCTCGTGGGAGCTCTCTTCCTGGCTCGCTGACTCCTCCACACTATGTCCTCACTTGGCCTTTCCTCGGTGTGTGCACATGGAGAGAGAGAAAGACAGATGCCTCTTCTTCCTCTTATGAGGCCATCAATCCTATCAGATTAGGATTCTACCCTGGTGACCTCATTTAACCTTAATTACCTCCTATAAACCCTGTTTCCAAAATACAGTCGCATTGAGGGTTAGGGCTGCCTTCTCTCTATTTCTGACCTAAATCTCTAACTTTTTGTCAATTCCATCAAGTATCCCATATCTTTCCAACAAATCCCTTTTCTATTTCAGTTAACCAGAGTTATTTTCTACTGTTGGCAACCACAATCCCAGACTGGTAAAGAAATTGGTACCAGAAGACAGTCACTTGGGGAATTGGTGTTGGTTATTTGCCCTAATAGGGGCTGAAGAAAATGAAAATTCAGTTGGAGTTCAAGAATGAGAACTTGTCAGCTATAACAAATAACTGGACTTCTTCCTTCTGTGGTGATCTTTAATGAAGTGCCCATTGAAAAGAAGGATTTAAGGGATCAAACTGTCACTGCCATTGAGTAGTGTGAATGGCGTGAAGAGTTTAAAGATGTTTGGGTGAGATGGCAGCTTCTAATGGGACTGGACAGCTTAAAGAAGAGATGACAAGCTCAAATTTCTATATTTTAGCTCACGGCGTAGGCCCAGGGAATTTCTCTGGTTGTGATCAATGTCTACGTGTATATCTGCCAAAGTCAAACGCAAATTTTAAATGTTGTGGCTTCCTGACTTTATCCTGTTGAGTTGCAGCCCCACCAGCTCACCATGTGACAGTGACACTGCCAACCAGGAAATGATAAGACATTGAATGTAGGGGAGAATACGGAGGCCTGAGAGCACCCCTAACCACATTCTACACGAAGCCTTGTTTGACAGCCAAAGAAGAACCACCTCACTGCTTTGTGCATCTTCATCATTTTACGTCAGGGTTGAGCTGGCTCCTTGGTTCTATCTATAGACCTGGACCATCTGCCCTTCAACAAAGGGCATCGTGCCAACAGCACCTGCAGAGTGGGCTGGATTGGTACCTTCACTATTTTGTTATGGCATAGGTGGGCTAGAGGATGGGAGACAAATCTTTAAAAATACAGAGACCTGCTACTTCAGAAAACTTTCTATGGGTCTAGTGATCTGTTAAACTCCAAAGTATATGGCAAGGACCTTGTTTCTACTATGCTAAGAATCACCTTGCTCAGTGGGTCATTCCAGCTTTTGCAGGCAATATAGTCAACATTTGCATATACTTATTCAATCCATTTACCAGGTGACTCAAAGGGCTCCTACTTTTAAGTGGCTTACTACTTAGAAAGTACAGTCCAGCTCGTCCAGTGGTGCCTATACTGTCTGGGGAGAATTGGAAAAATAGCTCTAAAGGGAATCACAGAAAAGGTCCTTAGACTTCAGAGCAATACTGTAGCCACTTCATTACATTATTATTTTTTTGAGAGATAGGTGTTGGGTTGCCACTGATCCCAAGTTGAGATTAAAGGCTTCCTTTCCTCAGGAATATCAAGACTGGCTCTACCATTTTGTTGTCTAACATAAACCAAGAACTAAACCATCAAAGCTCTCATGACTAATAGTTGAAAAAATGGTTCAGAGATAGAGAAAACAATGAACTCTTTTAAAAACCAGAAAATTTTGACTACTTAATGTAAATAATATCTTTAAAAAACAATGCCTGGAATGTCTATGTTCCTTAGATAGTTTCCCCCCCACCTTTGGTTTTTCAAGGGACTTGCCAAGATATGAGATTAACATTGTGTAAAGAAAACTAATCTCTCCAGAGAGGACCCCTGAATCCCTGACCTTATTAACATGGGCCCAGAGGCTCTGTGTTTGTTCTGAAAGAGGATTAACACTTTAAACCAGTGTCAAAGGGGAAATAGCAGGCATACTTCAAGGAAGAAAAAAAAAAAAGGCAGATGTCAATCTCTCCCTGGAATAGTGACAGTTCTTATCTAAGGAACAGAAGCTAAAAATAAGATTAGTGCATGTCCTCTTCACGAGGGAATTTTAATTTGCAACCCAGATGCCACCATGGCTTGCCTCCAAACACACGGCTGATTTAAAGAACAAGTTCAGAGGAAGTGTGCAAGGAAGGTCCCGGAAAACTGGCAGCCAGCTGAAGAGGTTACGTGAAGACTGGACCACCGCGGCCCATTTTCTCCCAGCTCATCTCCAGGTGTTTCAGAATCGGCTCCCATTAGGAAACTATACCTCTAAGAATGATCTGATTTCAAATGCAAGGCTCCAAATCAATATTTCCACTTAGGTTCTCTGGAAAATCACTTTACCTGGCAGTTTTGTATGAAAGAATTATGTTCCTGGGGCTACCGAGGTATAGGAAATTTAGAATTAAACTGTCGGCAGTTGAGAAGTCCTCTCTTAATTTTGATCTCTCCTCACTTCTTCTAGAAGAAGAGGGGAGCAGCACAGGTGTAGACACCTGGCAAGGTCATAGTGGTCTTTGATAGTCCTTGGGGCAGCACGGAGACCAGGTAAAAGAAACGAATGACCCAATGAATATGTGATTAGCATTGCAGGGAAAACCCAGAGGGGTGTCCACACTGTCCCTACACACTGATGTTTCTCTCCCTCTCTTTCTCCTTCCCTTCCCCTCTCTCTAAAAATAAATAAAATCTTAAAAAAAAAAAAAACATAAAACCAATGCAGCCTTAATGCATGGATCATACTCCATCCTCCCTGAGATGTAGCAAGCAGTTTCTCTTCCTTTTTTTTATTCCTCTAGGACTCTCTCCTTCTCCGTTTCTTCCATTGTTATCTACTGAGCCCGTGCTTTGTGCCAGGCACTCTGTTGGCCCTGAAGGTTAAAACAAAATGCACACCAAGCCTTCAAGGAGATCACAGTCTAAACGGTAGGCATTTAAATAAAAATCAAATAGAGCGTGATAAGGGGAAATTGAACTGTGCCCATATGAGAGGGGATGTCAACCAGAAGTGGAATTACCAAGGAGCTGACCTTGGATTGTGGTCCTGAAGGAAGGCAAACAGGCAGATGGCATTTTGCGCGGGGAGATAGTATGTGCAAATGTTTGAGGCATGAGGCTGCACAGCACCTTGGAAAATGCAAGAAAACTGGTCTTTCTTGGATACAAGAAATAGGGCATGAGAGGGAAATGAAGGGAAGGAGGGTGAACACCATGAGATCACTGAGTTCCAATTTATAAGATATCATGAAGAAGTAGATCAGCTAACCCTTCAAAACTATCAACAGGTTGTCTGAATCTCCTGTTTCCCCTCCTCCCTCCAGGATGGTTTGCATCTTTCCAGAAAGTTACTAAATTCTCATTCTGCCAGGGGTCATTATAGAACATGGAGTTTCTAGGATGCCTGGCATCATCTTTGTCACTCAACAGCATTTGTTGGGTGTCTATTATGAGATAGCACTTTCCTTAATAAAGATGCAGGAGACTGGCTTCCTAACTAGTATCAGGACCTCATTGTCAGTAAAGAAAGATATTAATAACAGGCAAGGCAGAGGTAGTATGGCAGGGAATCATATTTTTTTTCCTTTCTTACTACTTGGGAATAAAAAGCATGCATTTAAAATATTTGTGGGGCAGAGAGATCCAGCTCCCCCCAAATCAGTGTTTCCTAATCTCAGCCTTCTTGCTCTTCAACTAATGACCTGAAGCAGAGAGGGAAGGTCTAAACTCGTATTGGGGGGTGGGGACCAGTGTTCATGCAGACGTCATTCCCAAATCTTCCTGTTTTAAATCACTCTCTGGAGCGTTTCTTGTAACAGGCCACGAGGACCACAGATGAAGAGGCTGTTCACTCTAGTACACAGTGGAGAAGAGTTAAGCTTGGATCAATCCCAAGTACCTTCCCCTTCGTTTTAAAGAACAAAATAGGAACACGTGAAAACCCACATGCACGAGAACCCCATTAGATGGAGAATGCATCAATGCTCTGAGATCGTTAGTTTGAATATATGAAATTTACCATAGTTGCATAATGACTTTAAAAAATAACCATCGTTCTTTCATAGGCAATAATGAGTTAACGTGGATCTTATACACACCACAGCTTTAGATGTCACCCATTCAGGGGCCCCACTGTGTCACAGATTCAGCAGTTTGTTGTTCCTGCCGCTGAGGGGCTGCAGTTGTCATGAAGACATTGCCGTGGCTCAAGCCCCCGGTCTGGAAGCCAACCAATACCTGCCTCATGGTAGATCCTTGCTGCTGACTGCTGCCCCCTGCTGCCCCGGCTCTCCTTCTGCCACCTCCCTTCACAGAGCAGGTGAGAGGTAAACACTGGGCCCCTTTATCAGCCCTGTGGCTGGGCGACTCTGGGCAGCCAAAGGTCAAGGGGTCATCTGCAGGGAGAGGACAATTGGCTGAACCCCAATCCAAAGTCCTTCCTGTCTAAACCCCTTGGGGATGGCTTTAATGTCTAGAGTGACAGTAGCTGGTTTCGAGCTCCAGACTGTATTGTGGAATCTGAACTACTGAAACACCCACCACCACAAAACGCTCTATGAGTCTTGTGAACAGAACAGAGCGGATTTCTGCCAATAGCTGA
>PVJI01010022.1:0-62333 GCA_004026765.1 Micronycteris hirsuta
AAATACAACCAGAGAAACAAAATAGAACCAGAGACATTGAAGTTTAGAACATTCTGGCAGTAACCAGAGGGAAAGGGAGAAAGGGGACAAGGGTATTCAGTAACTTCTATAAAGGACACATGGACAAAACCAAGGGGGAGGGGGGAAGCAAGGGAGGGAGGTGGGTTTGCCTGGCATGGGGTGGGGGGAGGGTAAATGTGGACAACTGTAATTGAACAACAATAAAATAATTAGAATCCTTGAAAAAAATGATTAAAATGGTAAACTTATGTTATATATATTTTACCACAATAAAAAAGTAAAATAAAAATATATACTTTTAAAGGAAAAAAAAAAAAGCAAGTCATTGGGAGTATTTTCAACACTGAATTCATATGGAGAAAAACAAAAGATTTGTGTGGTGTTTTGGTGATTAACAGTCTCTTGGTGGTGTTTTTACCCATGAACATTTTTGGGTATTTTGTTTTAATCAGAGGTAAATAAGAGTTGACAAATATACAGGACACACTTTTCTTAAGCACACTCTTAAAAGTATTTGAAATCAGAAGAGGATTTTGTAGTTTCAATAAATAACGCATTTAACCACACTGCAAATGCCAAAGGCAGTGACTCTGTATCAAAGGGTAGGGGTTTCCATGCAAATTTGAATAGCACTTCTTGAAGTATGTTGAAGTGTCATGAAAATGAAAGCAGAAATTTGTAACCTCGGGAGGTCAAGCTGTCAATTTTTTTTTTCGATGAGCACTTTGTGTGCAGAGCTCTGTATTAAAAAGAAAATAGAAAATCCCTTCTGGAGAGGCTTTTGTAGCCTACATTCGGAAAATGTTTTATCCATCACCTTCTTAAACCTAATTCTTCAGAGGCAGAGGGGACTTATGGCATGGGGAAAGCAATAGAAATACTACTTTAAGCCAAATAATCTCTATATTCTATTTGGTATCTATTTGTTATTTGATGTCCTCTATAGGAATCAGACTTTGACCTTCACTCTAAATGTCATCCTTTTTCTTTTTATCTGGCCAGGTCCATAGTCAGTTTATGTGTAGATGCAGATGTTAAGAAATTCTAGATCTACCTACACTGTATTGGTTTTGCCAAGTGTCTCATTTTATTAGTGAACATATAACTCTCATTACTGTGATGTTAGTGATTCTATTTGAAACTTAGTTTCAAAGTACTTTTACATGAACCTCATAAAATCCTGTGATATATGCTATAGTATATATTATCATCCTGCTTCACAGAGGAAATAGTTACTAGCTCAAGAAGTAAAATAGTTTGTCCAAGTTTGCTCCACCATTGGTATGTTGATAAATGTTTCACAGCAGAGACTGACCAAGAGAGATAGCTACTGCTTGCATTATATGCTCATTTCTGTGGTGTAAATATTCCCATCAGGGCTGATTTCAAGCTTTTTCCCCGATGTCAGTGAACACTGAGATAGGAAGAGATGGCATGATCAGCTCTTGCAAGCCACTACAAGCCAGCTCCATTACACCACTGACCACAGAAAAGACTCAGAAAATATCCTCCTGGCCTGTGGCTCCATAATGTTAGTACAAGTAAATTCTAAAGTAAAGAAACTTGCCTTCAAAAAATTTCCAGGTAGTTGTTTATTTTTACTGCATTTGTAAAGAGAGAAGATGAAGAAATAACTTGCATCTCTGTAAAGATAGCTTCACTACATACTAATGGAGAAGTTCAACAGTATTGTATAATAACATAGAAATAAATGAATCTATTTTATTTAATGATATTTTAGCACAGTGCTGAATACACAGCAGGTACTTAATGATTGCTTACTTAGTTTCTTCTTGCTGGTGTTTGAGAGATTTGTGGTGTTAAAGAATGGAGCACACTCATGGCTTGGCAATCCCTGAGTGACACTATTTGACAAGGGGAAGCCCTGAAAAAGCTACAGGGCTGGCTCTGCTTTACCCTTAGCAAACTATGTGATCGTGGGCAAACCCCTTAAACTTACTCAGTGTCAGATCACCAACCAAAACAGGAGATTCTTAATATGGTTTCTACCACATCAAAAACTCTCATTTGTAAAAATTAGCACGTCATCTGATGTCAGATTGAGGAACGTGAACGTCCTCCCTGTTGTAGCTGTTATCTTTATGTTTGTGTTAACATTATTCACTACTAATGCTTTTATAATGTGCTATCTAACTAACATGCAGCATTTCCTTTCAATAACATTATGGCCCGGCTGGTGTAGCTCAATGGATTGAGCGCGGGCTGGGAACCAGAGGGTCCCGGTTCGATTCCCAGTCGGGGCACATGCCTGGGTTGCAGGCCAGATCCCCAATGAGCGCCATGTGAGAGGCAACCATACATTGCTCTTTCTCCCTCCCTTCTCCTCTCTCTGAAAAAATAAAAATAAATAAATAAAATCTTTAAAAAAATAAAAAATAACATTATGAGCTGTTTAATAAAATCATTCCTGCTGAAAAATTTAACATCACTTTCACTTTTCTGTGGTACTTACAAATAAGTAAAATTTACTTACAAATTCATAATAAACATATTTTTATTATCTAAAACTTATAAAACTATCCACTATAATTTCAAAGATAAAGCTAATGGAAGAGAATGATATAATACAGGAAAATGGAATTTTGCTGAGAAATTAAAACAATTAAACAAAAGTAAACAGAGGAATCCTTTAGACTTTACAGACTATGTCAGAAACCTGAATGAAATTTAAATGGATCACACCAGAACTACATCATAGGTTAGTTAGATTTTAGTGAAGGAGAATTTAAAAATAATTATTGTATATAAATGTATTCTAATTCAATTTTAGAACTTCTCAGAGACAATGCTTAAAACCTGAACTGGTGCATGGAGGTTATGGCCAAAATATTAAGTAGATGTAATGCCGTAGGTTTTAATGACCTTCTCTTTTAACCTAATGAGAGTTGTGTGAAAGACAACTGAAATTGAAAAGCCAAACTGTCAGAATGAAGAAGTGGTGGCGTCCGGATGGTGAAATACTGGCAACATAGAAGGGGACAACCTTCTGAAGCATGCTGACGGAGTTAAATAAGGTTAATGCTGACATGCTTTTTGTACGATCCTTCTTATGAGATAAGATTGCTTATTGAAAATCAACAGTTGTGAAAACTTTACATTTGTCTTATTGAGATGAAAAGGAAACAGTAAAACTATTTCTCATAAGACATGGAGTACTACAAAAAATAAAGGAGGAATTAAAATCAAGTTGGGTTAGGTAATCCCAAAGCCTAACAACAATGAGTTTGACATTGGAAGACGAGAATGATGGTTGTATTTTATGCATGCGAATTTTTCTTTTATGTAAACATTTATTCCAAGGAGGCACTTAGAAATAATACTTCCACCTTCCTCAGACAACATAAGAACAATTTCCCAATAAAAGTTCATTTTACTATAACAAAATGTAAATAACTTTTTTAATGGTCTGGTGATCTTATTTAAGCTTAAGTTAGATATTTTCAAATGTATATGCTTAGTTTACATCAATAAGTCAGGTTACATTAACCTCCCAGATAAAGTTGTGCAAAAATCTATTTCAGGAGGAGTAAGGACAAATAAATGTGATCTATAATCCATTCGATAATGTAAAATGGTTGCTAGCAAAGTATACAAACGTCAGCCAAAGATCAGAGTTCTTCTGAAAGCCCAATGAAGTAATGGAATCAAGATAGTCATAAGCAAGTTCAAAGTAGTTCTTTAAAACTTTCCCAGCAAGTATCAACATAACAGCATGTGGGGAGTTTAGTCACATTTAGGTCATAGTTCTCTATTTTTATTCTTGCCATAAAGGGTGTAATGCTGAAGGAACTGTCTATTTAGACAATTGTGTTGTCTTTGGCATAAACATATCACTCAGTAAAAGGCATTTTATAAGCATATACATTAGGAAAGAGGCTTCCAGCTTAAAAACAAAATAAAATAAAACAAAACAAAACAAACCACAAGTGTTGCTAAGGGAACACCAGGGCTGCAGGTTTTGGGATCTGAATTATACTCCAGAGCTACCTGTCACTAGAAATACTATTGCTGTGATTCTGCTCCACAAAACTAATTAGGGGGTAATTTTAAATTTTCATAGAAACTATTAAGGTCTATAAGGTGGTGTATAATATTTTTCACCAAGTCAAATGTCAATTAATACTTGTTTTTGTTTTCTCTAGATGTCAATATTTATTGGGTGCAAGTCCAATCTAGGGATCAGTGCAATTTTCTTCCTTTTCTCTTTCTTAGCTTTAATAAATGCTGACCCCACCCTGGCTGCTATACTTCAGTGGATTGAGAGTGGGCCTCCGAAGCAAAGGGTCACGGGTTCCATTCCCAGTCAGGGCACACGCCTGGGTTGTAGGCCAGGTTCCCAATTGGGGGTGTGTGAGAGGCAACCACACATTTATGTTTCTCTCCCCCGCTTTCTCCTTCCCTTCCCCTCTCTCTAAGAATAAATAAATAAAATATTTTTAAAAATAATAAAAAATAAATGCTGATCCCTTCAATGTATTTTTAAGCAGAATCACTTAATATATAAGTCACATTTATAAAGTAATTGCTGAATGGAAGACCATTAGTAGAGGTTTAAAAGAAAAAGAAATGTTCTCAACTTCTGAAAAATAAAACAATCAGGAATATAGCGATAATGACAATTACATTATATAATATACTATCCTTTGCAATGGAAAAATGTGAAAGTGAAAACAGTACTACAAAATCGGGCTAATGTTTAACAAAATGCACTTTGCCTGAGACTTGCCCTTTTTATGATGTTTACCATAATATTCAGTTAAAATGCACTGAAAGAATGAAGTTGGACCCATTCCTCATACCATTTGCAAAAATTACTCAAAATGAATCATAGGCCTAAATTTAAGAGCTAAAACTCTACAACTCTTAGAAGAGATACAGAAATAATGTAACACAACTTTAGGCAAAGCCTTCTTAAGTATTACACCAAACACAAGTGATAATAGAAAAATTAAATTGGACTTCATCAATATTAAAACTAATTGTGTTTCAAAAAAGAAAAAAATCCCACAGAATAGGTGAAAATATTTACAAATGACATATCTGATAAGGGACTTGCATCTAAAGTATATAAATACTCTTACAACTCAGTATTGAATACACAAAAATACTCAACTTAAAAATGAACAAAGGAATAGACGTTTTGCCAAAGAGGTTATAAATTGTCAATATGCATGTGAAAAAATGGTCAACATCATTCACCATAAAAGACACATAAGTCAAAACCACAATGAGATACTTTTTCACAGACTAGAATGGTTATAATAAAAAAGACAGATAATAATGTGTTGATGGGGAGGTGATGCAGTTGGAACCTCACACACTGCTAGTGCTTGTGTATAAGAGTAAAATGATGTAGCCCTTTTAGGACAAGGTCTGGAAGATTTTCAAAAGGTTAAACCTAGAGTTACTTTCTTAAGCAGCAATTTCATTCCTAGGCATGAGAGTCCCTCCTTGACCAAACTGCAGTTAGGCCCTCTGCACCCTCTTGTCATCTAGGCCACCATGGCCTTCTGTGTCCATTCTTGCTGGGCCCGATTTTGGCAAGAATCCTGCCGAGTTAGTTTAGAAAGAATCCCCTCACTTTTGATATCTGACCACCCTTTACATCTGATCAAACCTTCATCCCCCTCCTTTTTCCAGCTCACTATGAAATATGAATTTATATACAAATGAAATTCAATATATTATTAGAAAAGGTCAGTTTTATTACCTATGCCCATGGCTACAAAACATTCAATTAATGACTTTGAATTCAGTTTAGTTTAGTTCTTGTTTTTGTTTCAAGAACTTGATGAAGTACATTATATTACTAGGACTTAAAAATCACCTAGGAAAACAAAACAAACCAAAAAATCTATAGTTACTTCTTTAAACTTGTTAAATTTTAAAAGACAAGGAAAAATAATCTTACATTTCTATCTAGAATATGAACTACACAATTCAAGTTAATACAGCAATCATGAAACTCACACCAAATTTAGAAGCAGTGGCCTAGGACAACCATTTTCATACTATTTGTTTTTCTTTTAGCTATACTGATATAATAGAAATTCAGGAATGAGAGTAACAAAACTTTTTTCCCAGACACTTTGAATAAGAATGCAAGTTGATGGAGATAATTATCTAAGAGTTCATAACAATAAACTTATCAAGAGGGTGAAACATAACTTTCTTTAAAATGAAAATGTAATTGAAATGGCTTTTTGTTGTTGTTGTTCAAGAGCAATATTTCCATAAAAAAAGCATCTCAAAGCACTTGTCTAATGATTGATTCTACTTGGGAAAAAAATTCAAAGACAGGCAATCTGTGGGAACTGGCTTACAGAGCATGTGTATGATATTCTTGACCATCTGCTTTTCTTTGTTAGTACATTCACGTAACATCGTCTTGTATGCTGACTCCAATTTCATTTGTAAACTTCCTGGATGCATGAAACACCCATAGAGTGCAGAAAGCAAGAGATGAACCTAGGGAATATACAGGTTCAGAAAAGGACTATACACCTACTAAAGAATATATTACAACCCTGGCTAGTGTAGTTTAGTGGATTGAGCATGGGCTGGGAACCAAGGGGTCCTGGTTCGATTCCCAGTCAGGGCACATGCCTGGGTTGCAGGCTGGGTCCCCAGTGAGGGCCATGTAAAAGGCAACCATACATTGCTGTTTCTCTCCCTTTCTTTCTCCCTCCCTTCCCCTCTCTCTAAAAATAAATAAATAAAATCTTAAAAAAAATAGATTACATTTATTTTGGAATAAGTGTAATTAGGTTTAAAATATTAAGAAATCTCAGACTGACTCTCATGTGGTCTTTCTTAACTAATAAAGACACCTCTAAAATGTCTCAATTTTTGGCTTAATATTCATCCTTTCGAATAAAGAGGACAAATGCAATGCAACAGCAAACTGACTACAAATCATTGTAATTTGTGGGCACTCTGTAAGAGCTGTCCAGAGGACCCTTTGCTTGGTATCAGCATGAAAACAAGCCCTTCATCTTTGGCCCAGCAATTGTGCATGGACGCAAACTCAGGATCTCAGAGACTGAGCTACATATCTGAGAAAAATTAATTTAGAGAAGCTGAGAAATAAGAAAACACCAGAGTAGGCCATCCTGTAGAGTTCCATAAGTAGATAAGAAAATGTACACATTAATTTCCTCAAAGTGGCTGCCAATCTGAAAGTCTTTGGTAAATCAGACCCTCGGCCACCTTATCGGGAGCAGGGATTATTCAGTGTTGAAGGTGAAACAGGTGGGTTTCTGAAGTGGAGTGGAAGTAGAGGAAACATAGTAAAATTCTAATTGTTCTGATAGAGTTTAAGTTGTAGTATTTAATTTATTTAAAAAGTGTATGAAATTTCATGGTTTTCAAGTTTCAAAATTTTTGAGGATGGTCTATAAATTCTAAAAGTGTTTTATAATAGTGACACTGAACTTTCTATGTCAATGGTGTTGAAATGTAGTGATGAACATGGAGTTAAGAAGTGCATCGATGGCTGTCTTTGTTCACATTTTGGTTATTAAGTTTTGTCTGTAGCATACGGAGTTCTCAACTCCTTAAGGATTCAAGAATTCAGTGCTACCTAATCTAGACCAATTGCCAATTAGTTTGGTCTGATAGACCTTTAATTTAAAGCAGGCTAAAAATACTCGCTATGATTGTTCTTCCAACAGCAAGAATTGTCAGGTCAGAGACGAGCTCTGGAAGCACAGGGCAGTGGCTGAACTTGGACATTAAATGGCCTTTGAGATCTGGCAACAGGTTATGATACAAAAAGTAAGTTATATTGTACAAAATGGAATATTAATATATAAATAAATGTGCATTTTATATCCATGAGCTTAAGATCTGTCTTAGGTAGTCTTTTTAAATCATTTTTTAAAAGAAAAGAGTATTTATTTATAGCTTAGGAGAGCTTTCTCTGAAACTGAATTACCAGTAAGGATCAATTTAAGTTGCCTATATTCAATTAAGGTCAACCATGTAAGTATACTTAGAGCATTTTGACCAAAGAGAAAGAAACATGGGCAACCTGATATATATATATGAGGTACACGACTTAAAACCCTCTCTTCAAACCGTGAAGGAAGTTTGATTGGTTTGGAACAACCTGAATCTCTTTTTTATGCATGGTTCTACAGACTGAAGAAACTGAAACTCCACTGCCATGCTCAGTGAGGATCCTCCAGTTTCTATTGTCCCACAGTCTGGCCACTTGCCCTGTTCCCTGTCTCTTACCATATTGAAGAGCCGACTACATATTCCAATGTGGGAAAACACTGCTGCTTTTCAAACAGAAGTTCTACATAAGTTTAAATTTCCAGTTGATTCATCAAAACAAAGCTGGTTCAGAAAGGGGAAAAATTACAAATTGCTCACATCTGTTCAACCTAAAACATTATTCATACTCTGCCAATGGTGATCGCTAAGCCATCTGGGGAATATGAAGGTGTCTGGGGGCGAAATCTGTCACGGAGCAATGAAGGAATGACATGTGTGAAAGTCTCAAGGTTATTTCATACTTCAGGGATGGCTTTTTGGTATTTTGGGATAGACATGTTCTGAATTTATATACACACAAACTAGAAACAATTCTCTACTAAACAATCTTACATAGTACCCATAAGCATAGTTGTTAAATTAATGAATTATTGGAATCAAGAGATTCTGAGACAAACAAGTGAAACAAATTGTTACATATTATAGGAGACAGAACATTTCATTCTAATTTATAAAGTGAATATATAAGTATATCATCAAGTATGACTATATAATATACAGTAGTTACATGTCACATATTATGCTTACATTTGAAATTAAACATAATATGTGCAAAAACGCATGTAAATAAACATATGTAATGCATATGTAAATATATACCTCGTTCACTATGAAAATATAGGGTCCAGCAAAAGTAATGCCTCTTTTTATTATAAAAATTTTTATTACAAAATTATAAGCATGTAATTCTATAACATACTCAAGCATACCATATGAATTTTAGGTGAAATGTTCAAATTAATACTGTAAATGATTACACCCATATTATTACCCCACCAACCACACTGAAGCAGGTGTTACTTCTGCTGGGCCCTGTATACAAACATCCCACAGCTATATAAATAATTATCTAAATATTAGAATACCTGGTTAAAATATTGCCCTAAATAAAAAATAGTTTGGGATAGCAAGACTTTTTTAACTCTAATGTTAGCTGAATCAAAGTTTCTATCATTTCCTTTTTGCTGTTAAAAGGAAGTCTATTGGTTGACAATGCAGATCTGTACGATTCCAGATGAAACTCTGCCTGTCGTGAAGCATTTTTGTTATGAGACTTACTTCAGCCAGTTTTATTAAGAAAGTACCAAATTAAAACATAAGTTCGTTACTTGGCCATTTCTTATGTTTCAGAAACTTTTAATAGGAGCTCAAACAAGAAATTTGCTCTAAAATGGACTTACTGTCACTATTGGACATGCCTGAGGGACCACGCACGTTAATTTCCTATCAGGAAAACGCTTCTTTAGTTACTGATGTTATTCACTGACCTTCTCTTGACATCCATGGCACAAATAAGAAATTTTCAAGTTCTAGTATAAATTTTGGTGTTAGTGCTATAGATAAAAATGTTGAATAGAATAAGTTCAGTATCAAGGAATAAATATGAAATAAATCTTTTAAATCTGGATTGTGGAACGATCCGTTTTCCAACCTTTTCACTGAAATACTTTGGGAGATCTATGGCAATTTTGTTTTTATTGAGGGAAGAGGACAGAAATGCATATTTTAAATTTGTACGGCATCCAAATACTCTGCTCCTCTCAACTACAGATCAAGAGAAATATCGAACCAGTTTGCCTCCAGAAAATGCTCAGCAATCCAAGATGAGCAGAGGTATGGGATCACTTCCACTAATATACATATGTAGTGTAGACCATCTGAAAAGAAATCGCATTCAAATGTGACCAGAGCTGTGTATTTGTATTCATCCCACCATGGAAACAGTTCGGATGCTTTCCTCGGGAGACTTATGTATCTCACTGACAGCTGCAGTGCCACAATATGCTGAAGTGGCTCATCTTGACAGGTCATATCCTGGATGTCACATTCTGAATGGCAGCTGGGGTGCCAGAGAGTTTTTCACAGTGGGTGGGCCCTGTATTTAATCAGGCCCTCCCTGGCTTCAGAGACAAACGGCATGTGTGGCTGCAGGCCACTCTAAGAAGTCCAAGATGTACCTTTGTCACTCCCTAAATAGCAGTGACATTCACGGTAGCAATCTCTGTGTTTCTATTAGAACACTGCAAAGTGCCTTTTCAGAACACAGATTTCCTGTGTCCAGTTGTAGCTCTTTTCTCAGAGGCCACACGCAGTATCAGCACCCTGTACATCACTGGTAAACACTAGATAAGGGATTCAAGTTTCAAACGGAAACCTGTATCTACATCCATGTCTCTATGTGCGTGCCGATGTATAAACGGAAGTAAAAATTAAAACACCTTGATTTACGGTTCCAGGTCATCTCACCAATTAGAGCAAATGTGTGATTGCAGCAACAAAACACGAGTCCACTTCCAGGCACTGGAGATTGGATTACCTGTCCCAGCCGAGCCTGCGCATTCTTCCAGGGGTGAACTTCTTCAATTCATTACCAGCTGTGGCCCGCACAAACCAGCCATGGTGCAAAACCCAAATGAGCTGACGGGAGATAAATCAGTATGTGCTGGCCTGTCAGAGTTCCTCGCTTGGGCCAGGCCAGCAGCTTCCAGAGGTATTTGCCCAGAGCCCCCAGGATAGCGGCTGCCTGCTACACCTTCCAGCTGGAAGCCCTACTCTTCACCCCGAGACCTCAAAAACACAATCAGGTTTTTTTGAAAACCTAACAGAAAGAGGCTCATAACAGGATAAAAACTTTTTTGTTAGATGGGAACATAGGTTAAATTTAAGATTCCTAAGCACACCTTTGCAAAAAGACTTCTCTCAGGCCTAAAGCCTAGGTAGTATCCTAGATTTCTTCACTGAGGGACACCAGAGATATTTAGGGTTGCGTTTCATGATTAAACCTGAAGTTTGCCTGTTGAAAACCTAAGTAGAAAGCTCCAGACTTCTAAGAAGAGAACTGGCACTTTGGATGGGGTGTGGGAGATCCTTATCCACAGGAGTCGATTCAAGTGAAAGAGGTAAAGGCCTTTTTTTCAGTTAATACTACCTAATTAAGCGACGGAAGAGTTCAGTGTTTTCTGAGGCCTAAATTCCTATAAAATGTTCTTAGCAAGTCTGAGACTGAGAAGAATTTTCATTGGCTTCATTATTACAGTCAGGGAAAGAACAAAGTGGTACCAAGTGACTTACTATAAAATGTCGAGGAATTCTGACACAGACAGGTTTGTGCCCCAAACACAAAACTTTACCAATGAACATCCTGCATGTAGAAATATCACTGTATGCGCTCACACTCACCCAGCAGCCCTCAGAGCTCTGCTGTCTCACGACACTTTCTAAAAGGCTCCAGGAAGCGGCAGAGCCCGAGAACCCTGAGAGTGGCGTGAACCAGGCCCCTCCAGCACTGCCTCACTCCCCCTTCAAAGGGCAATCGTCTTTAGACCTGATGTCCACCACGCTTGCCATAGATTAGAAACTGAGCTTTAATTCTTTTTTCAAACCTAAGCATATATTCCTCTTTGACCCATTTTCCTTGACTCCTCCCTATGACTGCCCCAATGCTTTGATAAATCTTTTCATTTACTTAAAGTTTTGTTTTTTGCCTTAATTCTACTTTAGAGTAATAAAGAAAAGTTGAAACATAAAGGGTATGGACAGTTATAAATCTATAATAGGAAAAGGAAAGTCATAAATTCAACAGAAAATTGCCATAAATTTCTTGTGTCCTTAATCTCTAAAATGCTTGAACATGTCCTTTAAAGTTACCACAATGTTTCTATCTAGTGACATATTCTTTTCTGAGTTAAACTGATTTTTCTGATGTATAATTAAACAAGATAAAGAGATATAAAGTTTTATCTATTTATTATTCATCCCTTACTATTACGAGTGTGATAGTAGTAATTTTTGGAATATTTGGCCATGACTATGGAACATTAAAGGTAAGAGGCTTGTGTGGCCTAGTCTAAGAGTTTAGTTCTTCATAAAAATTATAAAAAGTTGAATAAGAAGACCTGTTCCAATTGGTAAATAATTGAAAGGCAGCAGAGTTTAGCAAGATGAACTACTGTGCAGGAATTATGGACAAATGGGAGCCCGACTGATGGGGTTCAAGGCCCAATGCTACCACTTACTATGTGAGCTTGTGCAAGGTATCTAACTTCATTGTGCCTCACTCCATCGTCAATAAAACGGGATGAGCACTAACTGGTGTGGTTCAGTTGGCTGGGCGTCCTCCCAAAAAGTGAAACGTCTCTGGTTCGATCCCTGGTTGGGACACATGCCTGGGTTGCAGGTTCAGTCTCCAGTCGGGGTGAGTGCAAGAGGCAACCGATCGATATTTCTCTCTCACATCAATGTTTCTCTCCCTCTCTTTCTCCTTCCCTCCCCCTCTCTCTAAACATAACTAAATAAAATCTTTAAAAAATAAAAATAAAATGGGGATGATCTTTACTATATAGGATTGTTATGGAGACTAAATAAGTTAAAATTTATAAAATGCTGCAAACAATACCTGACACAATACTATACTATTTATTATTGAATAAAACAGCTAATAAAAAAACCCACAAAATTTTGAAGCTTAATCCATTCCTTAATTAGAAACTGTGCATATGCAATGAATATCTATGTAGAACAAAGATTTTATTTTTCTGAATTTAGGATACCCCTTCAAGCACTCAGTAGGCTAATTTCATGTACTTTTATGTAATATCTCTGGGTGGTAGCATATTGTATAAATGTTTGTGAGTTTAGGCAAGCAGTCAAGGACTCTTTGTCGAGAATGACATGGACAATCACAGTTGTGTTATTTAGACAAAGGTGTTCTTTAGAATGACTGCGTTAGATCTGTCTAGGGGTGTGTGCATGTGTGTGCCTATGTGTACAGACATGCACAAAGTATACATATGAAAATACAAGGAAAATAAATTTCACAAAAGAACCAGTTTCTTATTTCTTCTCAGTCTGAACTGTTCTTAAATGGAGACTTACAAAAGCCTTCTTGTCATGAGGATTACATGAGAAGTGGTCAATAAATGGAGTTATTTTTATTGCTATTGTCCTTTATCCTGTGAGGAGACACATGACTCTTCTCTAGTGCATCGTCCCTTCTCCATCTCAGTTCATCGTGTCTGTTTTTCCTTTACTCTCCACTACTTCTGCTCCACTACTCAACCTTCCACTGGGGCTGTGGTCCGGTTCTCAGCCCAATGACATGCTCCTGAGTGGCTTGACCTTATCATCTCTGAAGGGGCCTCAAACAAATAATTTTATTTATCTTATTTTTAAAACTTTCCTTATCTGACTCATGATCTACCTTTTCTACAGTTTGTTTGGTTTTGGAGAGGGGATAGATGGTGACTTGAGTTGAGACATGGTAGGAACCTATATATGCAAGTGAATTATATTTGAGTAGCTCTCTAAATCTAGAACCATAACTTTGTTTAAAACATTGATTCTGGAAAAGACAGACTTCATCTATGAATTCTAAAATCTAGTTTCATTTGAACACAGTGCTATTAAACTTTGACTAAGTAGGTACTGCATATCAGTAATGCAGACTTCATAACTGGATAAATTACATGCATTGCATTCATACTTAATGCAAAAACTTGATACAAATCAGTCCACACTTTAGGTTTTACCTTTTTTTTTTACTTAACTCTACATGGATTAGTTTTTCTTTCTCGGGCTTTGTTAGGGCACCACAGTTTTTGCAATTAGACCTAAAATGCAATACTGTATATCTGGGACATATACCTGAGGGAAGCCTTCCAAATTCTTTAAAATACTGAGGATATTTCAGTATCACAGATGTTTCATTACTGAAGATATTTCAGTATCATAGGTATTTCATTTTCAAACATGCTTTGGATCACAGCAACTATAATAATAAGAAAAAAGACTTGCTATTTCTGTCAATGAAGTAAAGGAATTGTTCTTATTTTCAAAGTGTGGCTCACTCTGTTTCAGTTAATGTAGGTTAATGCATTAAAACCTACTTCGGCATTCTAAAATTACAGCATATCCTTAGCTAACTTCCACATCTTTTTGTTTCCTTATCTTCTTGTTTTTATTGGCCTGCATTACTCCATCATTAATTTGCACACGCTTTAACAAATTAGTCTCTAAAATATTCTTATAGGCTCCAGTTCACAGTACAATGCTAGTTTTACTGGGTAACTAAAAGTGCAGCTCTGATTTGTCATTTCTTGCTCACAAACCGCTACAGATTCTCCACTTTTAAAAACATAGAGTACCTTGTTACATCTTTTAAGGTTATTTTTTTAGAATCTTATACTAGTCAAACCTTTTAGTAAATCCTCTATGTCTTTACTCACTTATTTACCTTTCTACTCTACTGACTTTTCTCATCCTTTATGTGTTAAGCAAGTGTCATTTCCTCTGCTACTCCACCAGTTTCCAGTGGGGGATCCAATTCACTCTTCAGGTCCCCAAATGTGTCTTTTTAATGAATGTCTCATGATTCACAGTGATGACAGCAATTTTTTCCTTTATAGCACATTGTTGCATTCATTTGTTCATTCCATATGTAATGTATTTCACACTGAGCTCTGAATTCAAAGGTAAATAAGGAAAACTCTGCCTTCATACAAGGAAATAAGGAAAGTAAATAAAGGAAACTCATATCATCCAAGTGTCTGCTCAGTTGTATATCTTCTTATTGGTTAGCACATCACCTCACAGACAAAACTGAGAAATGCAGAGCTTAAACTAATTGATCTTTGTGCTCCTGAGTCCTAGCAGGGAACTTTGCATGTAGAGAAAGACAGTAAATCTTTGTTGAAGTGAAGTGAATTCCCAGTCTGCTATGGACTATGATTCATAATAAATGCACATGGGCATTTTGGTGATTTATATTATTTGAGCTACTGTAAGCTGGTCTCCAAAATAATTTTACTGGTTTTATTAGTCTCCAAAATGAATACCTAGGATATATAACTAATTAAATTTTTACTTTAATGCATTTTCATTGTAAAAGGCACTATGGAATGAGAGAAAGAATACAGATTCAAGCTGTCTAGCTTGAACTCTGACTTTGCCTTTCACTTGTGTAAACTTGGCAAGTTACTTCACTAGTTCCTTCATCAGTTTTCTCACGTGAAAAATGAAAGTAATAACAGAACTAGCTTACAGGGTTTTTTACATAGAGTGAAAACATCTTGTAATAAGGCTGGCACTTAGTAAGAGTTATATGACTGTTAGCTAATATTAAACAATGAAATGATTGCAAAAAGTCATTTGTCTTTACACATGCCATTTTCTCTGCCTTGAACAGTCCCCCTATTCCTACATTAACTAAAACATAAATTTCTCCAGCAAGACTTTTCCTTTTAATCAATTTTCCATTTTTACTTCTTCTAGAAGTGACTTTACCACACCATCCTTCCCTTCCCATCATAGCGTTTGTTACACTGATATAAGCATCCAGGTGAAGGTGAGAACGGTGTCTATTTACTGTGAATTTGCACCCCACATCTACATGGCACACAGCTTAAGTCTGATTGAAGTTGAATGCTAAATGACATTATTGAAGAAAATTGAAGCTTAGGCAATTCTCTTAGTCAAGTGAATATAAACATAATAATAAAGGAGATTTCTATCAAATGCAATTAAAATGTATAAAATGTATATGCTTACATAATATTGAGGTCTATTTTTAATAGAATTGAAAAGTTAAAAAGTATAGACTAATGAAAGGAAATAAAACATGAAGTCCTATAATGACAAGAGGAGTTATTGTTAGTTTGTGAGGAACAAAAAGAGAGTACAACAGCTTAGGATTTATCATTTCTTAAAATCTCACTTGGATATTAAATACAGAAACCTCATGGTTATCCATCTCCATACACACACAAAAAATGTCTTAATTTGTGAAAATGTCTGTAATTTGGTATCTAATGGGGTTATTAAAATATAGTTACTGTAAGAACTTTTTGTGTGACATACAATATTTTAGTTTGATGGTTTTGAATTTCTAAATGCTTGAAAATATTTGTTTTGCATTTAATGTTTTTTCTTCATTCTCTCTGTTATATAAATTTTATTTATTTTATTTTTAGAGAGAAGGGAAAAGAGGGAGAAATAGAGGGAAATACCAATGTGTGGTTGCCTCTCATATGCCCCATACTGGGAACCTGGCCTGCAACCCAGGCATGTGCCCTTACTGGGAATTGAACCAGCAACACTTTGGCTCTCAGGCCGGTGCTCAATCCACTGTGCCATACCAGCCAGGGCTTTTTCCTCATCCTCAAATTGTCGCTCAGTGAAATTTAATATCTTTCTTAGGTTAATTAATTTTTTTCAAAGCTATAAAACAAGGAAAAAGAATTGGAAAAAAATCTTCCAATTTATATTCTTACATTCATAGCTATGGCAGTTTTGCATTCATAACATGATACTAATTTGGTCTTCTCAACTTGCACACAAAGTTCTCAACTACAAATTATAAGAAGGTTTATAGTTTTACATCAGTTAACAAGTGGTCATCTTGGTCTTTGTTCCTCCTTCCTGGCATAGAGATCCTAAAACCCTTGAAATTTCCTGAGTGATGGGAGTGTGTCTTGTGTTATTCATTAAGGGTCACTTTCAATTACATCTGAGTTTATACTGAGGAGGTTACATGGGTTGAGGTCCCTAGATACCTCAGGACTGGGGCTGATAAGAAAGACCAAGCGATGAGTGGGTGAGAAACTTCAGCCCCATCTCTGACACCCAGAAAGGAGAAGGGGCTGAAGACTGGGTAATAAAAACTCTTGAACAAGGAGGTCCAGAGAGCTCCCTAGTTAGTAATCACACCAAAGTGCTAGAATCTCCTGGCCATCTTCCTTATCCCTTTTCCTCCACCATACCTTGCCATATGAATCTTCTATTTGGCAGTTCCTGAGTTACAAACCTTATAATAAACCAGTAAGAATAAGTAAAGTGCCACTCTGAGTTATGTGAGTTTTTCTTGCAAATTATCAAACTCAAGGAAGAGGCTGTGCAAACCCTTGATTTATAGCCAATCTGTCAGAAATATAGGTGGCCAGGGACTTGTGTTTCCAATCTGAAGTGCGGGCCGGCTTGTGGTGTTAAGATCTTTCACTTACAATGTGCCAGATACCATTCTATATGCTTTACATATATATAACTCAAATGATTCTCTCAGCAGCATGATGAAATAGGTACTCTTAATAACTTTGTTTTACAATTTAGAACCCCAAAGCCTGATGACAGTAATGAGAAGGCCCAAGGTCATAGAGTTGGTAAGCTGTGAAACTGGGAATTAAAAAACAACCTCCCTCCAAAGTCTGTGTCCTAAACATTATGTTGAGTCGAATCTCAACATAATCTCAGTAGCGCTATTAATTTGACCATGTCATTTTAGTTGGTATTACATTAATTTCAGAATCAATAATGAAATTACTAAAACATAAAATGTGGCTGAGGGTCCAATACCTCATTTTATTACTTTCTTGGGTATAATTCTGAGATTAGTCATTGGGTATGTTGCATTAACTGATTTAAAAAACACACAGAGATGTAAAAACCCTTCTGAAATCTCGTGTAGAAAAGAAGGTTAACATACTTTTCTGTCTTAGCTAAATATATGGTACTCCTCACTAAGTGTAACCTGGAATTAAAAACTTTTCCCTGTTCTTTGGCAAATATTAAATTTCATGTTAACTTCTTCAACTTATCAAAGTTATACCATTTCATTGAGAGGGGCAAATACATTTTAGAACTAAAAATAATTTAAAACAATCAACTTAAACTATAAATAGTTAGGAAAGTATTTTATCATCTCCAGATTCTGTTTTTACTTACATTTAGTAGAAATAATGCTGATACTTGGAAAAGAATAAAATCTATCAGAGAAAATTGCTACTGTTCTGTGCTGACATTAAAATGGAATAGTTTGGAGGCATGCTACTCCATTTCCGGGTAAAAATATTCCCATGCTATTATCACAATTGGCTTTATCTATAGGAGCTCTAAAGGAAGGCTAAGGGTTTTCCCATTAGTGCTAAAACACACACACACACACACACACACACACACACTCACACCCCGCAATAACTGAGGGAAATAAGAGATCATTCTGATTATTAACTCTACTTCCCACTTGTAAATCTGAGTCACCATAAATGTGAAATGTGCATCAGGTAATCAGTGTTGAATTGGTTTACAAAACAAGAAAAAAATAGGATAAATTAAAGAGAGAGAGAGAGATTTCTGTAGTCTTATTTTCCATACCACACACTTTCTCTAAATTTGAGAAAAACACATGAACTAAAATAATAAGTCAATTTAAATCTTAGTCTTAAGCACTGATTTCTACCCTCAATTTCTGTCTATAGGATAGTTCTAGAATCCTAGAACACAGGCTATTTTACTTTTCTTTCATACACTACTCACCCCAAACTCAAAATCTTGTCTCCAAACTATTAAGCAAAAGAAATAATTTCCTTTATGTTATGAATGAAGAACTATTAAAATAACAGAGAATAGAGCTCAAGAACTATTCCAAGTGATTCTACCAACACAACACACACACACACACTTTCTTCCACTTTGCTAGTCTTTCCACAGACAGAATAAAATAAATGGGGCTTGTACATCCTGTGAGCAGCAGCTAGCTTTTACTAGTGTTTGAATGTTCGTCTTTAAGTCTTAGCTTTCTTTGCTCTCTATAAATCAAGTGTTACATTTGCCTGTTTTCTTATTGTTTCTTTCACCCAGAAAAGAAAATTAATGAAAGAAAATGGTGCAGATTTACCATCTGTAACATTGGATAGTTCTGTCGGCATTGGGCACGTTATCTTCCTGCAAGAGGATGAATGACTTCAGGTGCAGTGTTCAATTGGGGGTCGACCGTAAGAGGTTTTAGATGACAAAATCTTTCTCTTCAAATAGATGATGAAAACTGCTTGAAAATAGAGTCATGATGAACTATGTGTGACCTCCAGCGGTGTAAATGATTTGATTAATTCTTGTTACTGATGAGATACTTTTGTTATGGAAGAAAGAAGAACCAATACTTCAGTTTCTTAGCCTAAAACACCTCTGGAATAAATAAATGACTTTATGTAAAACATGAAAGATGAAGTAAATTTTATTTCCTGAAAATTTGAACTGCTATTTAGCACACATACATCATCTTTTTTTTCTATTTAGAAATAAATCCTAATATGTATTGACAATTAGTTCAATTAGTTCACTCACATAATGCTTTAGAGTTCTGTAATTAGATATAGATTTGGACGCACATTAACTAGATTGCATGCATCTGCACATATATAATACATACAATGTTGTGTTTCTACAGGAGAAATATACATGTTTGCTATAATATTTTAATCATGTATTATTAAATATTAAAATTTACTTCTGTTTTCTGTAAAAAAAATTACCAAAAATATTTTTCTATATATTTACTTAGAACTAAATGAAATGACAATATATTGTGCTTTCTCAGATGTTATCATTTTTACTAATATCATCTTGATTCTTAGGTTAAGTAGTTAAGAAATCATAGTTTTCCAATTCTGTAAGTAAATGTATTTCATATGGCAACAATCAATGTCAAAACTACCAAACTTCTAGATTAAACTGGAAAATTTTAATTCATGTCAAATTCTTTCAAGCATTTATAATACAGAAATTAGAATATAAAAATTTTTCCATAAGATAACTATTATTAATAAGATTATCAGTTCTTACATTTTAGGAAAAATGAACATGTAGGTCTAGAGTAATATTCATTTCTGACAAACGTCATAAAAATTTGAATGCCACTTACAAGCATTTAGCCAGACCAGGCTCAAAAGCAGTGTGAAAAACTGGAGTATTTTTTTTTAGTCAATAACATGGAATACTCCACTTTAAGTATTATTATATAAAATATTTATCATGTGTATTTATATTTAATTAGTATAATAAACTAAATAGATGAATTATATAAACATTACTGATTTAGCTTTTATGCATATCTCTGTAGCCAGTGCATTTGCATTAGTCAATCTAAACAATGATGACAGATACAATAAAAATAAGATATTCTAATAAATTAGATAGATATTTCTTAGAGTTTACAATGTGACGGAATTTTCTTTAATAAACCTATGTGTTAATAATATGAATTTCTCTATGATATATACACAAGAATCTCCCTGAATTGTATGTTTATTCTGATGGGTTGACACTGGTTTCTTATTGATTCACAAGAGCCATTGTTAAATTTTCTTGGATTTTATATAAGGCGATTGACATCTCACCAATAGCTTAAAAGTGGACATAGTGGGAAATGAACATGGACTGTGGAACCAGCAAATACTATAATCCAGATTTGCTTGTTTTCCCATATTGCTGTTTGTTAAACATTCATTAGTGCACACTGCCTGAAAAGAACTTCTACTGATGAAATGCTGCATAATTTCTGCAACTATTTCACAGTTTTTTAAACTAATGAAAAATAATAACATTTGGTGTCAAAAGATGTATGTTTGAGACCAAACTACTGCATATAAAGTCTGAGTCACTTTATCTGTCCAAATATGCCTTCATGTCATAATTTTTAACGAATCCTTTAATTAGATGGTATGTAATCTTCTCTAGTTCTAAGACTGTCTGAATCAGTTGACATATATGTTTACACCTCATTCTACTTCTAAAAAGAAGGATAATAAAACTAATGGTAGTGGGCAGGAGACCAGGGTGAGGGAATCGGGCCCATTGTCAGGATGAAGAGACAAGGGGTAAGTGGATTATGATAAACTGGGTAACAATTATTACAATATAGAAAGAGAAATTCCGTTCTAGCTCATAGTTATTCATCAGTAAATGATGGATAGAAAACTATGGTACATTTACACAATGGAATACCACACAGCAGAAAGAAAGGAGCACCTACCCTTTGCTACAGCATGGATGGAATTGGAGAGCATTGTGCTAAGTGAAATAAGCCAGGCAGTGAAAGACAAATACTATATGATCTCACCTATAAGTGGAACCTAGTCAACAAAACAAACAAGCAAGCAAAATATAACCCAAGACATTGAAATTGGGAACAAACTGACAGTAACCAGAAGGGAGGTAGAGAGGATAATGGGGGCAAAGGGGAGAGGGTTTTAAGAAACATGTATATAGGACACATGGACAAAACCAAAGGGGCATAGGATCTAGGTTGGGAAGTGAGGATGGCTGGGGTAGAGGGCAGTGGTGGTGGGAAAATGGAGACAACTGTGCTTGAACAACAATTTAAAAGATGGGAAAAAAAGAAGAGATAAAGTTCCAGCATTACCAGATCTTATGATTTTTTTAAGGAACAAAAATTAAAATTTCATTTGAAAGCTCATGGCTTTTAAATGTTGGCCATGAATTTTATTTTTAAATATCTGTGTGGTTAAACAGGTCAGTAAACTGTCAGCAATTTGTTACTCATGAGTTTGCAAGCCCTACTCTACAGTCAAAAAGAAGAACAGAAAAGCAATAGGGTGTTTCTACAGGAGAAATGAAAGAAACCAGGGACTTTAATAAAGAACGACATGGTATTACTTATACTGCTATCAGATAAGTGGCAAATAGACACTGAATACAACATATTTTAAAAGTCTGTCTTGACCAGGATTAATATCTAAATTATATTTTTCTCAGTCCAGTCCTGACATTAGTAAATGATTATGCTTGAAACACTACAATACTAGATAAAAAAAATTGTTAAGTTAAATATTAAAATTCACAGACCCACAAGTCATTTGCTTATTTATCTATAGGAATGCAGTTACTATTTTAATCTGAATTTAAAATAAAGACTTCAGCCCAGAGACTCAAGTACAAGTCATCAATATTATAGTTACTTAGAATATATTCTCTGACACTTTTCTCAGGTATATCCTCATGAATATTTGTTTTGTATAGAATAATAAATGTGTATAATAGAAAATAAAATTGTTACTAGGTAATTTCAGCAAATTGTGAAACAGTGACGTTTTGATTTTATCACTGTGTCATCCATGTTAAACTTTTCAGCAAAATTATTTAAATCATGTTGACAAAGCTTGATCTAAAAACAGATTATTTTTACTTCTATAAATTTTCATCAACTTAAAATGTGCCCTGGTGGGTGTAGCTCAGGGGACAGAGCGCGGGCTGGGAACCAGGGGGTCCTGGTTCGATTCCCAGTCAGGGCACATGCCTGGGTTGCGGGCCGGGTCCCCAGTGAGGGCCATGTGAGAGGCAACCATACATTGCTGTTTCTCTCCCTCTCTTTCTCCCTCCCTTCCCCTCTCTCTAAAATAAATAAATAAAATCTTTAAAAAAATGTATAAGAACTGATATTTTGTTATGATACAAATTGACACTTGTTCTCTGGGTAAATACATATCTTAAAGTTCCATATTGTGTTTCAAATTTCACTCAAAATAAAATATTTCAAATTTACATGGTTTGAGCTTTATAAATAACATGGTACGCCATCAATCAATTCTCTAGAAGAGATCTTGATTTTGCTCTGCAAATGTCAGCTGAAAGCCTGAATGGATAAATGAAATTAAGCTTAAAGAAATGCTTCAGAACCCAGCTATAAGGACTTGTGTTATCTATCTCTTTTAGAGTTGAGAAAAAAGGCATTCTATTTTAGAATTACTTAACAACTAGTGTCTGAAGTTTGGGGTATAAATCCTTAACTATATAGACAGTTTATTTAGTTATTTCCTCTTCTTGTCTAAAGAAAATAATCTCTTCATCTCTGGCTAGGAACACAAGCTAGAAAGTGTTCAAAATCTGTGATAACATGTAAATAGGAATGCTTTCAATTTCTAAATATCACCTTAGCAAAGAATGCAAAGCTATATAAATTAATACATTTTATTATATTGAAAAATAAACATCAAATAGGAATGATGATATGGCACAAATATTGTAATACTAATATAAATGTATAGTATTCTATAGAGATATTGGTGAAAAGTGAGCTTCTCCTGGAATAAGTAAGTTTGACTTTGTCACTGAATGTCTAGTCTTGGATGAAATTCTGGGCCTCAACATTGCGCTCTGTAAAATGAGGGTTTAACTACAGGTGTCAAATGATCATTAAAATAGCTTTCATACATATTAATTAGTTATGCATATTACACACAGATGTATAAATGCATGCTTACAGTTACAATACAAAATAATGTAATAGTTAATAAATAATAATACAAGAATAAATTTCATTTTGTGTAAACAATGAGCCTCCCAGCCAGAGCTTTTTAACTATTCGTGGTCCTATTTTTTGTGCTATACATGTATAGTTTTATCAGTGAGACACAGCAAAATATTTGAAGCATGAAATGAGAATCTTTATTATTTTTCAAATGGGTTTAGATTTTTCTAATCATTTATGAATTTCCTCACTCTTTTTAAAACATTTTCAATTTTTTTTTACTCATTTTAGGAGGAATTATAGTGCTATTTTAAAAGAAATTTAAAGCTGAAGATACAGTTGTTTGATGAACATATATAATACATTACAGTCTCCTTTAAGGTAAAACATTGGGGACTTTCAGAGAAACTATAAAACCTGTTTTTAGTGTATTACTATAATAAAAAAGAACAGGTTGTGAAAATATTCCCTAATACTGATAACGATCAGCATGGTTAGAAAGTCCCCAATCAAACCTAAGTGTTAAAAGGTCCCGGAGACTGAGGGGGGTGGCCAATTCCCCAAACCGTTCACTTAAGTGTGCGTCACCATCCTTGCAGGACGCAGTCATTTCCTAATGCATGAACCTCCGGAGAGGAAACCACAGGCTCCACCATTGCCTGGCCAGTAGGGGCAGCACCCAATTTGAATAGTTTATTACCTTTGAGTCTTTTTTCCAGTTAGCCTACATTTGCTCTAGTCACATGCCTGTCCCAGGTTACTTATGGATATAAGAAAAACAATCTTCAAAAAAAACTTTTACGTAGATGCAAAAGAATTTTTAAAAATACAGATAGTTTGCCTAGTATGCCACATTTTTACTTTGAAATTGCTTCTTGTGTTCTCCAGTAAGTCCCTGCCCTCCTGCTAACCTACTGGCAGTCAGCGTACTCTCCCTTATAGTCATGCTCGGTGCGTCACAGGGAGTGAGAAATCCGAGGACTTAGTTCCTGCAACACTAAGTTAAATGAGAAAACCAGAATAAGGGAAATGTCAAACCTACTATATATCATGGTGCAGAAAGAAAAGAGATTCATAAACCTATTTAGACATTTTTTCTGTTACCTTATATTGTTCTAAACAGGTAACTCATTTCAGTAGTTACATAGATACTTCTTTTTTTATCACCTTCTCTACCTTTCTAGAATAAATTTTACCATGGATCCTGAAGCTTTTTTTGCAAGTTGGGGCTTTGATTAATATTCTTTTCATTCTTTCATTTTTTTATCAAGCAAAGTTTTGGAGGCATTACATTTAGTTCTGTGAAAAGAGACTATTGTGCAGTATATAGCTATGATACGTCTTGTGAATAGGCACTACTGTAAATTCTTAGTCTATACTCTCAGCTGACCTTTAATCCTGCTTGGAAACTCTTCTGTCCATCTGCATTTAGTGACCCTGCTCACATAACTCTGTAGGGGGATTCTAAGCATTTGCCAAATCCCCTGGACTAGCATTCTCAAATTACCTTGTCTCTTCTTTATCTAAATCTCTGGACTATGAAGGTGGGGATCCCATCACTTGAGGGTTCCCAAGCTTTTGTTATCTTCTTTGCAGCTACAGAACTTGCCCAACTCCTGGCATGGAATGTACTCTATAAATGTTGTTGAAAAACTGTATGTGAAGAAATGCATCTATTCAAATTGTTCAACTGTAGAATTATGTGATTTAAAGTATTTTTGCTGATTCAATATAAACTTTGTAAATGAAAAATTCTGTATTTTATTTTTTACCCAGTCTGGGAGGGATGCCATGCTTTGTGAATTACTAAAATATTTGTATGAACATATTTTGTGTTAATTATTTTCCATAAAATAATCAGCTTACTGATTTTGAAACTACAGCAATTCTGTTGTAGGCATCTGTTCTAGGGGAAAAAAGAAAGAAAAATATTTGCCAGCTGAATAAACTACAAAATGTGCTTAGCAGCACTGATTCTTCCTGATAGTGACTTTTATTAATGAAAACCTGCTGATGGATTATTTAAATCTAAAACATATGGATTTTACAAAGTTGCAAGTTTCTCTTTCTTTTCTTTCTTCCTTACTTCTTCCCTCAGTCTTCCTTCCTTCCTTCCTTCCTTCCTCCTCTCTCTCTCTCTCTCTGTCTCTCTTTCTCTAGTGATGCCTATTAGGAAGCAAAACAAAGATGTGAGTTTTGGGAAAGTGCTCAGATTCCACTCTAATGCTGCTCCTTTAATTTTGATTATTTTAAAATAGGCACTGTCAAACATTTATAATGAGTGTAAAATTTTCTCAAGCAATACTGGAAAACAGGTACTTGAATGTAAGACCAGTTTGTCATATTGTAAAAAATCTTATATATGGTTATAAAATAATTTCTGCAGAAAGTTTATAGAATTCTACTGTGAGGAATAAAATTATTCATTGAATAAAATGAAAAATCATAACTTTAGCTGCAAGTAATAATTTTACTTTAAGTAAGATCCACTGGAGCAAAGGAAAGGAAGAGAGGCTGGTTCCTATTAGACTCAGTATCAAAAATATTAATAATATGGCCTGGCTGATGTGCTCAGTTGGTTCAAGTGTCACCCCATAACTGAAAGGTTGTGGGTTCAATCCTCTGTTCAAGCTTGTACAACCAATGGATGCTTTTGTCTTTCACTGATGTTTTTCTCTCTCTCCCTTCCTCTCTCTCTAGAAGCAATGAAAAAAAAAATGTCCTCAGGTGAGGATAAAAAAGTAAAATAAAAATTATTAATAGCGTAATATAGAATTCTTCACAATTTAGATTATGTATGATTATCCAAATGTCACATGACTGTTTTAGCTACTTCATTTCATCTAAGATTGTATCTGGCATAAGTATTGTAGAATATCTGAAACAAGGAAGCACATTTCAGATAAATTTGCCTAACTTATCAACCAGCAGTAACAATAACAATAGTATATCAGAAGGCTATAAAGTTCTTAAAACATAATGAAAACTATTATTCTTAGCAACTAAAAAAATACTTTCATTTAGGCTCCCAAAGTGACAGCCCCATCATAATACCATTTGGAAGAAGTGATTGTGACAATGAAAACTGATCTAAAAAATAAGAATTTGCAACTTTTATAATGTATTTGACTGGTTCTCAAAATAAACTATTGTACTACCTTTTTCACATATATCAAAAAAACACATTGTGTTTAAATATAATCTTCGGAAAACCATAGAGAACCACAGATGCCCTCACCTGAAGGGAGGGCAATCTTCCTTATCAATACATACAAAGGGACATCATTCGGCATTTTGGGGGGAAACAGAGGATAGCCCTGGCTGTTTGGGATGCTCATTGATTAGGGCAAGCTGGCAGACATAGCAAACTCAAGACAGCTACAATTGTTTTCCTCTTTCTACTGAATACTGGTTTTTACTAGGATCCTGTAATTCTGATTCTTCTCATGTCTCTGTGAGTATTCTTCTTCACTTATTGTATCCATGGGATGTGAAAATGTAAACGTCTTATTCTGAGAAGTCAAACCCATGTATATGACTCCAACTAGAACCTGTAAGAAACAGAGGTTCCAGCCTTCCCCGACCAATGCACTTTCCCATTGTTGCTCTTTACATAAACAGAGAACCAAAAGACATTGTCAAAGGGGCTTTAAAAATATTTAATTGTCAAAGTCTTTATTCAAGTACAATATGTTTATTTAACCAGATATCCAAATGATTTGGGGGTAAGGCTGTCAAAAGAGAGAAAAAGGAAGAGAGATGTTTCTTTCTTTGATCTCCTGGCAATAGGAATCATGGTGTGCTGGTGTATAGGCTCCTGAATATGCAAAAGTCTCTGTCAATGACTTTTTTCCAACAACAACAAAAAAGGTGAAGTGGGCAAGCCCCAAGTCTTTTGTCTTATTCTTCTAGACTATGTTATCTTGACTTGGCACTTCAAATATTTATAGCCATAATTTTGAAGTTGTAGCCTGAGGTTGTGATCATGTGATCAATCATATTAGAAGCTAGAAATGCTGATTGACTGTAACCAATGGTATGACAACACCTAATCTAAACTGTTGCTTTCAAGCTATACCAGAGCTAAATTATCCTAAGGAGAAAAAAAGCTGTAAATATACAAAGATTTATGGGATACTTGATTCAATAACCTTCTTCAGCAAACTCAATATTTAGTCATACCCACTTCTTAAATACTTATTATTATATATTTGCTTTTTATTTTAAATTCACAACTAAGTTTTAATGTTTATAGGAAATCTCTGGATGTAGTAAATTGCCCAGTAACTTGGCCTTACATTAGAACAGCTTTACACAGATTAATTCAATACATATTTTGCATATTGATTAGTGTTCCTCTTTTTTTCCTGAAAGGTCAGAGAACTAAGGGAATTTCTAAGGTTATTTACGTACTTCTAGCACCACTCATTGCAAGATTGGGTCTTGAAAGTAGAAAGGCAATAAAACAACCAAAACTACTGAATGAATAAAACATGTGAAATAAATGCATGGATTTTTCCTGCAGCTCTTAAATGTAGCAGTATAAACCTTTTTCTAAATACTAAATTTCAGTCTTGGAACTTAAAACATACTAAAAATAAATTTATTTTCCTGGCTAAAGTGTTTAAAATAACAATTTGTCTTGTCAAAATCACCATAATAAAATATTTTTAAAATATTAATAGATTTCTCTCTCCTCCTCTCTCTGTCCCTATCTCTCTCTCAATATATATACATCTGTATAAGGTCTGTCTGGAAATAGTCCAAGTGTTGTAAATATAATAAGAATGGTTTAGGTGAAACTGATGTAACCTGGCAGCCAAGGAGAGTGGACTGGAATGCGCATATGTGATCAATGATGACTTCTCTGTACTAGTCAGTGGGGGCAGTAGATGTTATTCAGTGAGTATGTGTACTGTGTGGCTGTTGTATTCAAAATAACTGACTGAGTAGAGCAATTAATCTGCATCAAATTTTGTGTTATGCTTGAACATTCCTCTGCAGAAACTATTTGGAAGATTCAGAAGCAACTGGTGATTGGCAGCTTCATCATGACAATGCACTCACTCAAGCATTAAATCTTGTGCATAGTGTTTTAGCAAAACATCAAATCACCCAGGTGACTCAGCTCCCCTACAGCCTAGATTTGGTGCTCTGTAACTTCTGGCCTTTCCCAAAATTGAAATCATCTTAGAAAGAAAGAGATTTCAGACCATCGATGAGATTCAGGAAAATACACCAGGGCAGCTGATGGTGACTGGGAAAACTGTGTGAGGTCCCAAGATTCTACTCTGAAGGAGACTGAGGCGTCATTGTCCTATGTATTATGTTTCCTGTATCTTGTATCTTCTTCAATAAATATCTCTATATTTCATAGTACATGGCTGGATACTTTCTGGACAGACCTCATATATGTACATATATGTATATATGTATACATATCAGATTTTGAAAGATAATACTCAAGCTAATATTCAAGAAATAACATTAAGTTATTAAATTATAAAACTAGGGCATTTGTCTCAGGTGGTCAGCATTAATTTCAAAGGTTCAGTATGGATGTCATCACACTTCATTATTATGATTTGTTTACTTTTTAATCAGAAGTTAATCTTATATTTTAATTCTAACAACACTTTGGGCAGGTAAAATAAACTAAGCATTGGTTTCATGATTTTGTGGATGCTGGGCACAAGTTGGTCCTTGATATGTACCAGTTGATTAATTAATACATTTCTGGTAAGACAAGAGTCTCAGGTTCAATCCTCACTATTTAAGATGCAAGCCTTCCTTATTGGCATTGTGTCCCTGTGTTTCACAGTGTGACATGATCTCTGGTGGTAGCCCGATTAACTACAAATTTTTTTCTTCCATTTGACTTGCTATCCTGCTTCTTTGATTGCTATAAAGAAGTAATTCTAGCCCTGGCTGGGTGGCTCAGTTGGTTAGAGCATCTTCCCATGCACCAAAAGGTTGCAGGTTCCATTCCAGTCAGGGTATATACTTGGGTGAGGGTTCAACTCCCATTCAGGATATGTATAAGAGGCAACATATAGATGATTCTCTATCACATCAGTGTCTCTCTCTCTCTCCTCCCCCTTCTTCTCTATCTCAAATCAGTAAACACACCCTTGGGTGAGGATTAAAAGAAAAGAAGAAGTAATTCTAAACCAAAGTCAACACAACTTGGCTCTTTTTCAGGACTCTATTCTCCATCCCTCTATACCTGTGTTTCAGCCCACATCATAACAAGTATGGGGTTTTCATGTTTCTAAGGAAAAGAAATCAATCAATCAATCAATCAATCTTTGCTCTCATGAAATTTACAATATAAACAAAGTGAAAATAATCATACATTCTGATCAATGTATATTAAAGACATATATCCCTTGTGAAGAGAATACAAAGAAAAGACACCCAGGTTTATCTCAGAGAAGGGGACAAGAGTAAGAAATTGTGTGCAATTGATTTAAAAAAGATGAAGAAGAATACTACATAAATACATGCTACAAAACATAAAAGAAATAATCCAAACAACAGGACGAAGTGCTTGGACTGACCTGTTGACCGTGTGCCTCAAAGGTGCCGTGCTCATGTGAGCTTCCTCAGGGTAACATCCAGATGTCTTCTTTAGATTACATGCAGAACCCCCAGGTACAGGAGGGTGCCTGGCCCAGGGGAAGCTCACAAATTGTTTATGGAATAAAGAAAGGACAGCACATGAAATGGCCTTGGAGAAGGAGACCTATGGACTGTGAGGCCAATCAGAATGTAAGATGAAAGCTCAACCTGGAGCTGGGAGCCAGAATGATGAATGTCATTCACTCTTTCGAGACTCTTTGGGTTGTTAGTGACAGAACTATAACTGGCTTAGGCAAAAACACATCAGCACCGGAAGGATGTTGATATTGGTCAGTCCTGTCAAGTAAGAAGCCATGTTTAGAGTACGTGCAGTGGAGCAATGACTCAGAGGGACAGTACAACCCCTCCACAGGCACAGTACAATGTGGTAGGCACACAGGCTTATCTGAGGGGTAACACCACCTTCTCAGAGCATGTGCTTATTGAGGTGGCACAAAACAACGTGTGTTCATCAAAGGCTGATGCAGCATTACATCGTACAAGAACATGAAAGCAAAGGCCATCGAACAGACAGCTGAGCCAGCTGAGAGGGAGAGAATGGCACAAGGCTGCTCTGATCAACCCCGCCCTAGCTGACTGAAAAGCTGCCACAGACTCTGCCTTGGAAGATGCTGACTGGCTGCCTCCCCGACCCGGACTCTGATTGGGGGTCTTGGGACTTTGGTTCATTATCCCCCAGTTCTCTTGTGTGACTGTATTGCTGATTGTTTTTGATTATTAGTGTTATTAGGTTATTATAGATTTGGGTTGAATCTGCACTAGTAAAAGCTGAGTGAATAGCATAAAAAAATAGAAATTGTGCCCAGCTGGAATTTACCTTTCAGAAGGAGTAGAAATTATCCTAGTGGAGAAGAGAGAACAACGCATACCAACGAGAAAAACCAGGATATGTCAATGTCACTCAGTACCATGAAGGCTTCCCCACTCCTCAAAAGATATTTTAGATATTTTGCAAAGCTTTTTAGTTTCAATGAGAGAACTAAGAATGGAGAGCATGTTGGCAAAGGGCAGCCAGGCAGCTCTGTTTCCCACAGGTTCCTGTTTGAGCCATACACCCATGAATGACTGCTCAGATACAAGCTATTTATACTTTTGTATTCCAGGATGATATGTGAATGATGGGAGCTGCTAGAAAACAATAATGTAACTTCAAGAGTAAAAAGATTAAGATATCAGGAAATGGAGCAATGCCAGAATGCTAGATATCAAAGTCAAGAGCAAGGGAAGATAATATGAGGCTTAAAATATCTAGAGAGCAGTGTCTAACTATTCAAAAACATTAAAGGATGATACATGTTTCATAAAGAAATATTATAGTTGTGTTGCTGATTGGTCAAAATAGAAACCGTAGGAAAGTATTTTTTGGCATAAGACTAAATTAGAACAAGTAAACCATTTTCAGAAAGCATTTGGAGTGAATATTTCTATTTTCAAAGTTGTTTTTTTTTTTTATTGCTTTTACATATGTGACTTTGAGTAGATTCAGTATTCCAAAACAATTCATTTGAACAACAGTGGTGAACTTAAATTTTCTGAAGTCTGCTAATTGGTCTATTTCATCCTACATTTCTACTGGAGGTTCTATTTGGAGCCTTGTCTGATTCAGATTCTGTGCAAGCGCATGCCATTCACATGAATTTAGCCTGCAAAGGATCAATCTAAATTTATATAGGTTTTTTTTTTTACATTTTCATTTAAAATTGACAATTTTTCACATTTGAAAGATGATTGCAGTAACTAAAGTCAAAGAAGTGATATTTTTGTGTTAATCTTAAAACTGAAAAAAGTTGATGCTGGAAGATGTGTGAAAATACATTTTTTTTATTTGTTAAGGGCCACATAAAAAGCATACATTATCAACTAATGTATGCTTATTTTAATAGTTATACTGGACCAACAAAATATTTTACATCACAGTAACAAGCTATGTAGAGAAGAGGTTAGCCAGAAATGTCACTTGAATTGGCTTCTGTCATGCTTGCTATTTCTGCCTACATTTAAATCAACAAGCAGGAATTGGGACCGTGATCATTAAATCATGAATTGGCTGGTAATGGGCTGCATGCCACAAGAAAACATCAATGACCCAGCAGGATGCTGGGAAATACAAGAGAGTATACTAAGTGATACCCCATTGTTCAATACAAATTTATTTAATAACAAAAATGAAGAAGCAACTATACCAGTCATGAAATATGTAGATTAATTAGAATATTATCTTATATTCTGAGTAAAAATAATTTAAAAGTTTAGTCACAGTAGTAGTATAAAAAATACTTATTCTCCCAATATAAGATGAAATTACTACGAATAAATTCAAGATAGCACAACAAATAGCAACAACATAACTATAAAGTATGAAAATTTTGTTATATATTAAACACGATAAAATCAGCCTTTGAAAATCCCAAGTTATAACACGTTGAATATGAATCAACAATGTATCATAATTATAAGGAAAGTCAGTGTATTATCGATACTATATCTGACATGTAAAAAGTCTATCAAAGAAACTTGCATAGAATAAGTTGTTTTATATATACATATATACACACATATATATACACATATATGCACACAGTAGTATATGTGAACATACTAATATTATATATTCTCTAATTATATGCAACATTACATTATATTATATACTTTGTAAGTATATATAAAATAGTAATAGTATAGTAAATATTATATAGTGTGTGAATATATAGCATATGTATGTACTACTTTTATTTTTCATATATGAAGCATATATTACTCCAAAAATAATTTTCCATAATTTACATTTATAGACAGAGCTATGATTTTTAAAAAGTTTAACAATTTCAGAAAACCAAGGAAATAAATTCAATAGACTAAATAGCACCATAACACTTACACCGATATCTTCTCCATCTCTATGTCTGTCTGTCTGTCTGTCTATCTACCTACACATTTGGGAGTTTGTGTGTGTGTATACCTTTTACTATTAACACTAAGCATTTAGATTTAGGTGGGTTAGTTAAATTGTGGTATTGAAGAACATGAAGAACATTCAAATTACAAGTGTAATGACTTTAAAGCAGGAATGTTTAAAAAATGACCTTCACTATCATGATGATCAAAAGTTAAATGTACCTCCTTTAGGTTATAGAGAATACATTCCTGAAGATGTTCATGAAGATCAAATAAAAATGTTTATTGTGATGGTTTGAATATTTACTTTAGGAAGAACAAAGTACAAAACCAGTAGAACTTGAAGCCCACATTAATCTAAATGCTTATTTATGTCAATATCCACATTTTAAAGGATACAAATGTGAGACTTAAGATTGAAAATAGTCTTGTCTACAGTCAGAATAAGAGATTTTTTTGACCTTCCTTGGAAATCAAACTCCAAAATAATTATTGAAAATTCTCTAAGCAAATGTTCTCTGTTTGGGTCAACATAAAAACATATTTTAAAGAGAGTAAGAACATTTTCTCAGACTGTGAAATATGTACCTATGAACTCTAATTTAAAAACATTGATGTAGGTCATGAAGGGTATATAAAATATTTCAAAGGGAAATTCTTAATTCCATGCAAATTTAAAGCAGTCACGTGGTCAATTTATCTCACAATTGCACATTTTTTGTAGCTGTTAAATTATCCTTCCAATAAAAAAAATCAGGAATATTGGTCACATATAAGGATAGTTTATAACTAACGCTGCTATGAACCTAGGGATGCATATATTCTTTCAAATTGGTATTTTGGCATTCTTAGGATAAATTCGCAGAAGTGGAAATGCTGTGTCAAAAGGAAGTTCCATTTTTAATTTTTTGAGGAAATTTCATACCATTTTCCACAATGGCCGTGCCGCTCTGCATTCAGCATTATTCACAATAGCCAAGGTCTGGAAACAGCCCAAGTGCCCATCAGCAGATGAGAGGCTAAAAAAGCTGTGCTACATTTACACAGTGGAATACTACAAGGCCAGAAAAAAGGAAAATCTAACCTTTTGTGACGGCATGAATATACCTGTATATTGTTACACTAAATGAAATAGCCAGTCATAAAAAGACAAATGCCATATGATTTCACTCATATATGGAAACTGATGAACAAAATAGAAACAGAGGCATAGGTGCATGGAACAGACTAGCAGCTGTCAGAGGTGTAGGGGCAAGGGTGTAATGGATGAAAGTAGGTGAAGGGATTAGCCAAAGATCATGTATGCACAAGCCATAGACACAGACAACAGCGTGGTGATGGCCAGAGGGAAGGGGGACTAGGGCAGGGGCTGAATGGAGGTGTGGGGAAAGGGGAACATCTGTAATAGTGTCAAAATAAAAACAAAGTCTAAAAAAAAGGATAGCATATGCATTCTCCACTAAAAGATAAAGAATAAATGTCACAAGTAGAACTTGTATCAAAATATTAAAAATCTATATAAACTGAATTTATCTTTTCCTTAAAGTCACTTTATTAAAGATGTTAGTTTATAAAATTGTTAGATAACTTTAGTATTGCTATAAATTTGACATCACAAAATAGATTACTATTATCAATCTCAAAAGTCACCAGTGAGTTTTCAAACCAGTGTTTATCCTGATTCATACAACGTATAAGATTCTTAATTTAATGAGACTAGAGTGAGTTATGTAAATATAGATATTAAAGCAAATCAATAATTAGAATGTGGTGACCAAGTAGGACAAATAGATTATTTTTGTTACAATAGAATTAAAATAATAAAAATAATGGATCACATATATTATAAAATACTTTACTTATTTTACTTTTGGAATAAATATGTTAATAATAGTTCATAATAATTGCCAGGGAGTGAAGGATTCACATATACATTTGAATATATTTCCAGGACTGATTGTAAACAAATTGAAAGTTTAAATTAATTAAGCTCTCAAAACTAAATACATGATTAGCGATAAGAGCACTATAATAAGACACAGGAATGGAGATGAGAACTTTAAGAGCAAACTCCCCAAAGTGCAAACATCAAAAAAGTGCGCAGGCATGCACATGACTCTAATCTAAAACTAGGAATGTATATACACTTCGTTATATAAAACAGAATTTTAAAATATGCTTATTTACCTACCTATCTCCTGGGAGAATTCTTAAGAAATTATCAATTACAGTGGTGGAATAGAGGATCTACTTTTTAAACTTTAGCTGTTGTTGTTGTTTTTTTTGCTGCATGTTAAAAGATAGACAAGTATAGCTATGCCACTCGAAAACCAGTACTCAATTTGACTATGAATCAAATTATATTAATCATAAAAATAAGATTTTTTGCCTAACACTTGATATTTTATAAAAAGTTTTGAATGTCCTATATAATAATTTAAAATATTATATTAAATTATGTAATTGGGTGTTTTAGGAAGTTTTAGATTGTATGTTGATAATGTATAAAGAAAAAAAAACTTGATTTTTATACATTGTAGTAATAGTTTTAAGTTTCTACAAGTCATTTTATATTTTCAAAACCCCCCCTTGACTCTTAAAGTCATATGAAAATAGTTCTATTCTTCACAAGAGATATAATAAAATAATAATAATAATAAGTAGACATGTAGGGCTTCTGAAGAATACCAGTGAAAAGCTTGCAATCTCAAACCAGGTGAATACATTTAAATTTGTAATTATTATTTTTCTTATGAAATTACCCTTTCCTTATTTGTAAGATGTTTTAAAATTAGAATCTAGCTATATTTTTCCTCCTGTTTTACTTAATATGGCTTGGGAAGAATGGCCATATACTAAAACATAAGAATCTCTTTGAGCCTTGGGATTATTATATTTTTATAACTTTAAAAAACATACAAACAAATGTTTAAAACTAATAAACCATCATAATTTTCAGAGTAAAATATTTAAATAGTGAAGCTTGACAAAATGAAAACCACCTAAATGATTCTCGTTCTGTTCCAGAGTGTTCTGCTTTCCAAATTGCTCAAACTTTCCTTGTAACTACAGTACGTGGCAAGGCCTTTACATTTTAACACTGTGATTTTGTACACCCTAAAATGCATGCATTAAGTGCTCTAAAGCTTTCATGCAAAACAACAAACACTAGTGATTAACAGAGGATATGAAACTCTAAACTATTTTGCCTAGTTGTGTTAATCACAGGGTTTCAGGGAGATGTAAAACAGATACGTAAAGAACAGATATTTGGGAACTTTGGTCTTGTTTTGTTGTCATATGAATCTTATCTCATCACTTCCTTATTTTCTTTCAGCATTTTAGTAGTTGAGTAAAGTACAAACATAATATCAAAATTCTATGTTACGTGCATCGGTCTATTAATTCTATTAATTCCATAAGTGAAATTACCTTCTGTATACACCATGTGTACAAATTTCCAAAATATTTGAAAGGTAAAAGGCTATTTTTTAATATTCTGAGCCAAGTTTAGAACTCAATCACTTGACATTTCAGGGGAAATATGCAGATGGATACATGACTGGGAAAGTAGCAAGATAAGGTCTTTCTGGAGAATTCGAGATATGTCTTGTCAAAAACACCTAAAGCACAGGAATCAAAAAAAAGCATATCATTAACATCACCAGTGATCAGAAGTTTGGTCTTGTTGCTCTTTGAAATAAAATGCTTAGGAATCTGTGAAGTAGTTCATATTTATAATGATTATGGAAGAAAAGTACACAAAATATAAAAGGGAACTACCAATGAACTGATTATTAAAAGTTGTGTACTTTCTATATTTAATACATCTGTAAAAAGCCCATATAAATTCATCGTTGTTAACAATACACAATTCTACCTGCATTCTAATTAATTGAAAATGCCGTATTTGAACAATGTCTCTTATTTTATGTTTTGCTATTGGTAGTAAACTGAAAATATAAACCAGAATCTAAGGATCAAAATTTGTAATTTTGAAGATTACATGGAAAGACAAATGACCCTTAATAATCAACATAATACTGAGGGATAAGAAAAAGTCAGTCAGTGGATACCACCCAACTTCAAGGATTGTTATAAAGCTACATAATCAGGATTATCAGGTGTTGGTAGAAAAATAGACAAATAGTTCAGCAGAACAGATAAAGAGCACGGAAACCCACCCATATAAATACAGTCTACTAATGTTTGATAAAGAAGCAAAGGTAATAAGTACAGTGGAGTAAAGACTTTTTTTTCAACCAATGGTGCTAGAATTATTAGACATCCACATACCAAAAAAAAAAAAAAAAGATCCTACACACAGATCTCACACCCTTCATAAAAACTAACTCAAAATAGGCCACAGATGCAAAATGCAAAATTATAAAATTCTTAGAAGATAACACAGAAGAAAATCTAGATAATTTTGGGTTTGGCAATGACTTTTCAGTTATAACAACAAAGGCATGAACCATGAAAGAAATAATCGATAACTGGTACTTCCTTAAAAATAATAATAAACTTACATTCTGCAAAGGTCAATGTCAAGAGAATGAGAAGACAAGCCATAGACTGGGCAAAATATTTGTGTAAGATATGTCTGATAAAGAATAGTTATAAAAAAAATACAAAACTCTTAAAACTCAACAATAAGAAAAGTAACAATCTAAAAAACAGGCCAAAGACCTTAATATCTCACTAAAGAAAAGATACAGACGACAAAAAGCACACAAAAAGATGCTGCACAAATCCCTGGCTGGTGAGCGCGGGCTGCGAACCAAAGGGTCGCTGGTTCGATTCCCAGTCAGGGCACATGCCTGGGTTGCAGGCCAGGTCCCCGGAGGGCCACGTGAGATGCAACCACACATTGATGTTTCTCCCCATCTCTTTCTCCCTCCATTCCCTTCTGTCTAAAAATAAATAAATAAAATCTTTAAAAAGAAAAAGATGCTGCACACCATACCTCATCAGAGAAATGTGAATTAAAATATGCAAAATCCAGAACACTGGAAACACAAGATTCTGCTGAGGATGTGGAGCTACAGGAATATAATTCATTACTGGTGGAACATGGTCTGGTATAGCCACTTTGGAAGACAGTTTGGAAATTTCTTACAAAACTAAACATACTCTCTCATGATCAGATCCAGCAATCATGTTCCTTGGCATTTGCCTTAATGAGCTGAAAACTATGTCTACCCAAAAACCTGCACTAAGGTGTTTACAGAAGCTTTATTCATAATTGCCAAATTGGGAATCAAAAGATTAATGAACAAATAAATTGGTATATCGAGACAATGGAATATTGTTCAGCACTAAGACTTGGAGGGATCTTTAAAGTATATTTTTTAAGTAAAAGCAGCCAATATAAAAAGGCTATATACTTCATGATTCCAACTATAAGACATCTTTTTAAAAGGCTAAAGTATGGAAACAGTAAAAATACCAGCACTTGCCATGTGTTGATGGAGAGGAGGAATGAGCAGGCTGAGTAGAGAGGATTTTTAGGGCAGTTAAACTACTGTGTAGGATACTATAATGATGATTACATGCATTATACATCTGTCAAAGCCGACTAGGAGGGAACCGTAGTGGGGCCTATGGACTTGGAGTGATGATCATGTATCGATGTGAATTCACCAGTTGTAACAAATGTGTAACTCTGTGGAAGAAGGTGGTAAAGGGGGGAAGCTATGCATGTGTTGGGGGGCACAAGCTGTACAGAAAATCTCTGTGCCTTTCTTACCATTTTGCTGTGAACCTAAAACTGCTCTAAAAATAGTCTATTAAAAAGTACTAATTCAGAGTGATGAATTTTCTATACTTAGGAAGCACTTACTTCAAAACATTTGTTTTTTAATCTTAATAAGCTATCACTGGAGTATATGTATCTGTCCAAATGTGTGCAAACATAAGACAGGACAGAGTGTTATTTTTAAGGATTTCTCTGAATTAAATGATATTCAACATTGATGTCTCATAAAATAGGATCTATTCTTAGTACAAGGCATTATGTTAAGAACACATTATTTTCTAGAAAAGAACACTTTTTTCCAATGTAATTAACAGGAATCTTTGTAACAAAAAAATACTTATTCTCCCAATGCACTTATTTTATCTAACTTTGTTGAAACTTGGTGTCAAATATCAAGGGAATGAATGTTGAATAAAATGATCTAATTATAAGAATGCAATTTAATTGTGCACAGAATAACACAGTCCAAGAAACTATCTGGAGGCATAACAAGGAAACAGTCAATCTTTGAGGATATTTTGTTATCTAAATAACAAAATAATGAAAACACTAGCCTAGTTACAATTATAGTGTACAAAGCAAATTATTTTTAACCCTGGGCTTGGAAACCATTTTCTTTTAGGACTTCTTGTCACTGTATTCAGTTGGTTCCCTGAACTTGCCCTTCCTTTACACATCTACTGATCACACCCTACGTTTTTACCACCTTATGAGTAAATTAATTTAAAAAGTCTAACTGGTCTTTACACCTCTCCTTGCCAATGCAGAGTCTGAAGTTACAAGATTTACCTCCTAAATTCACACAGCTAACTGTGCTTAATGCAGGATAAAATTGATTCTCTTCCCAACCAGATCACAAGCAATTTTTCCAACTTTGTATTACAATGCTCCGCAATACTCCACAAGTTTACTGTATACTTAATCACTTCCTGCCTTGGTTTGCTCTAATGACACAATAAGTTTTCTTTGTTCAGTTTTCTCTTTCCTCTGACCATTGTTATTCTATTTTTAAAGTCTGATTCAAATGTTAGACTTTTAAGACTTCCTTGTTAACCTGAGGGACAAATACTACACTCCTGACAATACACTTCCTTATCATTTGTTCACGACTTGGCTGGCTGTGCATGCCTCTGTTTCCACCCTAAAGCTTATGCATTCATTCGATTAAAGCAGTGATCAGTTCCTTCTTGTTCTCTGTATCTACAGCATATGACACTCGGTAGATATTCAATAAATGTACATTATTGTTTATCATTGTGTTATGTATTTCACACACACACACACACACACACACAACTAAATTTGAACTAAATTTGGCCTTTTGGTCATTTGCCACTTTTAAACAAGAGTCCATTTTTTAGGTTTTTCTTCTGTGTTTAAGTTAATAAAAGGGAAATATTAACTTAATTAATAAAAATAGCATCTGTAACTTTTGGGGGGAAGCATTAAGGAATATTTTCTCAGCCAGTTTCCTGTATCTCCAGTAGGGTTTTTACTACAGATGGGACTTAATTGCCCCTTAAATACATTTAACATTTATGTTTCCACAATATTGCCCATTAGCCATTTAGCACTTCTGTTGTTTTCTTACCCCAAATTCATCAATTTTACTATGAATTATTATTATTCTTTAACGCAGAAAAATATATAAATCAATAGTTTCTTCATGAGCAGATATACTTGTTCAAATATTTGCCTTTATAAGAAAAAGAATGAGCTAAAATATTATAGCACATAAACAAAATTCAGGTTGGTGAATAGAGTAGCCACTCTAAACTAATGGAAACATATATCCACTGGGAGATTTTATGAGGCTTCTCCCTGTCTAGAGAAAATGTGTAGTTATGTGTTCTATTGTGCCAAGGACAGACTGGTCCTTTCCAGACACTTACCCTCTGACAGCATGAATAAGTCTCAGTGATGGATAGGCAGTTCGCACTTTCAGTTTATTCTTAAGGATTAATGCATTAACCCACTCCACGTGCTTCTCTCCTCCTTTGACCATGAAAGCAGGGATCCAAAGGACACTGTCATTCAGCATGGAGAGTCTATGCACAAATTTTTCTCTGTCACTCTCATTCCGAAAGCCTCCAAATGCTCTTTGTACAACTGATGGATTCATGGTAATAAAATCTGATTTAGTTCCCACATCTGCAGCAAACTCCACCACAGGGGCTAGATTACACCTGAAGAGAAAAAAAAAGTAACGGACAAATGAAAAATAAATATAAAACATCCACTCCTGAAATGGTGTGTATGGAAAGAAGGATGAGAAATGAGCATAGTTTTTTTTTTTTCTTTCCTTTTTTCAACCAGGTGGGGGAACAAAGATAATCTGATAAAATCACATTTTCAATAAATCACCACACATAAGGAACATTGTCTTCAATAAAGGTGCGTGCTCCTAACGTAGGGCTCAAATTGTCATTTATACTAGTTCGACCTGTTGTCTAAGAAATCTCTTTGCTTTTATCTTCATAAAACTGCACAATATGAGTCCCCAATAGGTGGGTTTGCGATGGTAACTTCATCCGTCGTGGTGCAGTAGGGATCCAAACCACACGCTGTTCTACAAGCAAAGCACATTAGACTTGACATTCCACTCTGCACCGCTTGTCAAACTTATTTCACAACTTTATACACATAAGTAAGTGATGATGGCTTTTCTGTACCCAGAGATTAAAGAGAAACTATAATTCCTTATAGCATTTTGCACACACATATTTATAACTGCCTTCTAGAAGCCTAAATGGGAAATAAAGGTAAGAAAAAGGAATTCTCACGTTCAATATGCCATTTTGAGATGTTGATAATGTTGAGATAATGCACAAAAGTCATTACTATCGGGTCAAATCTCTTTCTGTTCCTTTTAGGACATCCTCAAAATGATCGTTTTCCCTGCTAGCAAGCTTGCACCACCCTCTGTGGGGGAGGGGCAGAATCGGTTGTCCTGTTTTTACAACTGAAGCTCTAGGACGTTGCAGAGCCCTCGGCCTGGTCCTGTTCTTGTGTGACTTCATTCTTGTATTACAAGAAAGCTTCAGAAAACACCTTGAATTTTTCTTCATCCAATTTGTGATGCTTTTTTGATTCTGTCACATAAATCTTTGGATACTTAAAAATAGACTTTTAATTTAAAATATTTTGATTTGCTAAAAAAAGGTACATTTTAATTAGTTGAGGAGTGAAGAATTAGATTTTTAGCAAACAAGATTTTGCCAATTTGGAAAAAGATCATTTGAGTCTATTCAATCTACACCTTCATGGAACACACACATGCACACATATACACACAAAATTTCTTCTTCTTTGCTTTTTCTTATATCAGCCTTTTAGGGGAAGGGGAAATAAACTGATTTCCTCTCTCTGCATTTTACAGGTTTGACTGCATTATGAAAGTTTCTCCCTATTTCTTTTCTTTTGCTATATTAATTAAATTCTCAAACAAGATAAATTTAATTAAAAAGTAAACTATGTGTTCTGCTGTTAAAACACGGGCTTGCATACCCTTCTTTATCTCTTTTAATGAGTACATGTTATTACTTCTTAAATCTCTGAAAACATTTAGCTACCGCAACAGATATCTCTCATCTTACACAATTAAGCAAAGCTTCTGTTATCCAAGATGAGCTACTGAGAGAAAACAAATAAAAATTAACACATCATATTATTTAGAAATAATATTTTCAAGTTATACATACTTAATTATGCCCACTATACGAGATTTTATTTTTGTCTTCATTCGTGATGCATGAACAATTTGATATTAGATATTATTCATTCCCACCACAGTCAGATTATTATGAATGGCATTTCGCAGGAACAGAACAGCTACATGTGAACAGAAGCCAAAGTGAACATCTGACAGTGGCACTCATGGAAGACTGAGGGTATAATGATTTTTGAAGTCTGAAAATGCACTCCATACCAGCTTTAAAGATAGTCTAAAATTCTAAGCAAGCAGATTATATGATGACTTTGGATACTGTGAGGAAAATGTATTTGGAACATCTTCATTGCAGACATCCCACTTCCTTAGGTAAAAAATAGACAACACTTGTTAATATTGCATTTAATATGTTACTGTCAGGAGAGGTGGCTTTAAATATATCTTTCTGCTATAACAAATTCTCAGCAATTCTTTTCAGAAGATTTCCGCTATGGAAAGAACAATATCTACACTTCATTTTCTCTATATGTGTAAAAATAATCTGAGTTGACCCAGTGTAAGAGAATAAAAATAAAACTATGCTAAATTATCTTTTCAGGAAAAAATATCATGTAAATACTTTAAAATGCTTTTCATTACTTTTTCTTATCACATGCTTAAAAGCTATTCCACCCCTAAGTTCACTAACACCAGTGTTTTAGGATTGACTGAGCATGTTTCTGAAACAGGATTGTCTGGCCAGATGTCATTTCAGAGCCAAAAAGACATTCATCAATAAAGTTGGGTTCTGAAAAACAGGTCTTCCTATCATGGAAGCAAAAGGAAACTAATAGAAGAATGCTTCTGGAGATAGGGTTGATCTAGCAGACAAACCAACATATCTGATGCAATCAAAGAATTCTAAGTGACTGTGATGAAAGGAACCGGGAGATCAAAGAGTAATTAATCCACATGAGCTTTATTGTAAATTTTTTATGACCGAAGCATAGCCTAACCAGGCTTTGTGAGGGACAGAAATAGTGATACTGAAAATAGCATGACAAAAGGACACATAGTAAAATGTGTCCTATTCTGGCTCCAGGGGTCCGGCTGTTTGATTTTCCTTGGAGCAACTATATCAAAGTTTTCATTGGCAGGAAAGATTAACATCATGCCCATATGTGGCCAGTAAATTAACTACTTCGTGGTTGAGTCAGATATTTAGTCATATAATTAGCTGCATGCCACATAATGGGGGCATGCATTAAGTAAGCCAAAATAACAAACCAGAATAACGAACCAGCTGTGCTGTGCTCCAGCAATTCAGTCGACTTGTGAACCTCATAGTGATACTAGTAGCAATGCTGCTGATTGAGCAAGATCATGAATAGATTTCCAATCAAATGTTCTTAATCTTCCTTTCTTTAAATCTTCTTAGGGATTATAATATTTAAAACTAGCTATAATGTGTAGTAAGCATTTATGAAGTAACATATCATTTTAGACTTTATTACTAATCTCATCAAATTGAAGAGTGGACAATTTTTAAATGATGAATTTTGTGAGTCAAAACTACTGAGTGCATAAGAATATTTTTAAGCTCTATTTCTCTAGCCAAATGAATTTTTTCACTGTCCAACTAGTTTTGACATATTAAAACCTGAGACATATATACAGAATTCACTATGTTGACCAAACTCCCTGTTTATTCTAACCTGCCCAATTTTCAATTTATTTGTGTTTATTTTGCATCCTTGTTGATAAACCTGAAGAAATGAAGCCAGGTCCTCTTGTTATCTAGGCCTCTGAAATTTCCTCTGTGATCTCACACGGGATGTGATTGCCTTTCAACAGTACTTTTATGCGGAACTCAAGGTACACATATTTATTTCAAAGCCACATAATTTTTTAAAATTCATTTGAATACTAATTCATGTAATTTATTTCATGCATAACATCTCAAGGTCACAAAATTCCCTAGGAAGACATAACTTTTAGATTTGTCAATATTCTCTGCCCTTTCCCTTAAGTTGTAGTTCAACAGTCTAAGCAACTATGAAGTCCCTCTTTCAATAGCTCAACAGTTCTTGAGAGTTCCTGGTGAGAACACCACATCACATGCTTAGATTCTTTCTCCAGCTACCTTCCTGTGTGATAGCAACTTTTTTACGATTATATAATCTGACCAATATGTACTTTGGACAGTTGTTATTAGTAATATCAATAAAATAATTCCCATTCATGCAGCCATGTCATTATTCATTCCAGGGTACATTTTACACATTCGTGCTTGCGACAGGAGAAAGCATCCACAATACTGAGGTTAAACAGTTTTACTGTGATATAGGGAGTTATCAATTGTTTCTTTACACCTAAAACATAAATTGTGAAGAAAACTACAGTGAGTGGATTGCAGACTAAACTCTATGTCTTCTCACTGTTAGTTAACGTTCAGATACGTTCCAAATGCATGATTGGCATTCTTTTCCTCCTTTGGCCAATCCCACTGTGTGTTTCTCTGTAGGATCACTGAAACACCTTAGCCCAAACCACTGTTGCCAGTGGGACCACATTTGTCAGCCACCATGAAAAGGCAGCTTACTTCTTCTCTTTTCTGTCCCCAGAGGAAGCTTATGATTTCTAGCTACATTCGTCTTGCTTTTGAGCTTGAAGAGCCAAGAGAACAAATAATCTCTGATACCTAAGTGTTTTAGGTTCTGGGGTCATCTTCTCAAAATTGCTAAGGGAAGCTCATGCATGCAATTTATCAGTCTCTCTGACTTTCCTGAGGTGAGGGTAGTAGGCCCCAAATAGCCCTGAAACCAATACTTTCTTGCAATATTTTGAGGTAAGGAGTAGTATTACCTCCACTTTAAGGATAAAGAACTAAGATTAAAGTGGTTAATAAACATGTTCAAGGACATTGTGAATATAGAAGAAAAACACCGCTAATTTAGAATGACTCCAGCACAGAAGTTTTAAATGAAATCATTGACTACTGTGATTTCTTTCAGAGTCAGAGGAAAAGTGTATATGTTCATCCTTCACCCTGACTAGCTGTAGGAAAAATAATAGTTTACCATTTAATCTTAGGTTATAGTCTCAGACTCCCAGGACTTAAGCATATTATATAAAGCAACTCAGCCACATCTCTCCCCAGATCCTGAGTAGTTATTAAACAGACATTTATGAATAGTTAATATGAAAATAATATTCATACCTCAGATCTCATGAGGGAAAAATCTTTCAAAATGCTGGCAAGAAGATTAATTATCTAATTGATGTGACTTTTTGAAATATGAAGCATAAGATTAACAGTTCATCTACATGTGGTACATACCATTATGTAGTAAGCAGAGTGTTAGAAATAGAGATGAAATATCATGTTGAAGATCTGAATTTGCTGTATGGTGAATGAATACAAATATACATACATTACATTTTATACTTCCTGATAAAATAACAAGAAAATCCTACACTTCATAGAAATAAATACTAATGACACACATCATGAAAATAACTGACTAAACAGAAGAGGAAATTTTTCACAAATCCAGATTTGTTTACATTACTGGCAAGGTTAGGAAGAAAAGTGTCATACTATTTCTAGGGAAATTTCAGAATGAAAAAAAATCAAACTCATTCTAGAAGACAGATCAAAATACTCAGAAACATATTAGACTATGCTCTCTTTTAGTAAAATATCACATTTTTGACAAGCTGAAAGGTCTTGATCTGTATAATTCTTTTATCTTCCATTATCAGATTTATTACAAAGCCTTGACAATTCCTCTCAGAAAATTTACCTGGAATATATTCTCTATTTCTATTAATATTTTCTCAGCCTAGGCGCCTCCATTTTTCTTTGAACTATTATTACAATAATTTCCTACTTAATTATTTTTCAAATTATTAGCTAGACCCTTGGTGCATCATTAATTAAATATGGGGTCACTGATTAGCAATTTTAACAAATTATAAAGAATAAAATGGATTATAATAGAAAAATACAGATTTCCTTACACATAATATTCTTGCACATAATTGCTATGCATCTTTATAAACAGTATTATGCTCTAACTCAGCAATTTTCAACTGGTGTGCCACAGAATTTTTAAAATGTGCAATACCTGCCTATTTAGTCAGGGGCACTGACCTCTTTTCCCTTAGATGTCAAATAAAAAAAAATGACAACAGCTAACTCAACAAACTATCTGGTGTGAATGAATCCAAACTATACCTATTTTTTTGTCAGACTGGCAAAATATATATTTTTTGGTGTGCTGTAGAATTTTAGTCATTACTTTATATATGTCTTGAGATGAAAAAGGTTGAAAATCGCTGGTCTAACCAGTTCTTTAACACAAGGACTCCAACATTATAATTACCTTTTTCAATAACGGTATCATCGTATTAAAATGCACATTTGATCATGGTGCTAACCTAACAAAAAACCTTCAGTCATACCAGTCTAGGGATTCATAACTTAACCCTGCCCTTACTTTCCAGAATCAGACTTCTGCATATATTTTTCTGTGTCCCTTTATTTAAGATGATGCATTTGCCTGACATGACCTTCCTCTTAAAGACATTCTAGCTTTTAATCTTAAAAGAAAAGTCATAACTTGTTAAAACTCAAAGTTAATATCTACTGCAATGCTATCTTTGGCAGAACAAATTGTTTCCATTTCAGTCTAAAATATTGCTTATATCTTTACTCTTCTCTTCATGAAATTCTGTCATACTCTGTTGCTTGCAGAGAGTTGATGTCTGTAAAGAAACTAGAAGCGCTAACCATAGAACTAGGAGAGTTACTCTGTGCGTGCGCAGTGAGGACTGTTGAGAATGGTGTTTGATCTCTCTGGCTTCTCGGAGCACTGCTGATGCTCCAAACCAGGTCCTGAAAACATGCAGACCCTCAGCCCAGAGGGTAACATCACTCTGAAGAGTGGCTAATCTCGTTTAGGTGCTTCCCTGTGTTTAGAGGGGGCAGCCTCTCCTGGGTCAATGATGATAAATGCCGAACGACAAGGACCTGCCGCCAGGACGGCGCGCGCAGGCTGTCGGCTTGGAGCCCTGCACTGAATCTTCCGATTCCCTGCACCCTCCCTGCAGCGTTTATTTCTACCTGTTAGTTCTGTTAAGCATGTTAAGGATGTTGCATTAGAAAGTTGATATAGTCTGTGTTTGGGGAAGTGAGCTAACGAAAACACATGTGTCTTAGGCTGAAAACTGCATTTTAAAAGCACAGTTGTTACAATGTTCAACGCTCAGAAGCTGTGCTAACTGAAATAGACTATTTTTTAAATCATCCTTTCAGGTTGGAATTTTTAAAACTTAAACAAGAAATATAATCTATTTCACTGATGTGTCTATTTTATGTGACTAGTGTCTTCTGTGAGTAGAACCATCATCATTCAAACCAAATTAGGAAACTAGAGAAGTTCCAAAGGCTGATATTTTAAAAACATCCTGATTTTTAAAACACTCAAGAGTCAAAATTTACTCATAATAAAATTGGTAGATAAGGATGGGAAAAAATGCTACAGTGCTTAGCTTTCTTCCAATTGTTAGGGTCCCTCCCCCTTTATTTCTTTAAAGTATAACAGTTTTGGTTTGTGATTTGTAAAAATGAAAATCCCAGTTCTAGTTGAGTCCAGATAGTGTTCTGCTTTTTGCTGAAGATCACATAAAATACTGAGATATGCTTAAAAGCCTATTGTACATTATAATTGTCCAAGACAGAAACTAAAGAATTATTTAGATAACTAAGAATAGATCACAAGTATCTTGACTGTAAAAGGCACAAAATTAAGCTTCCCAAATATTAATAGTTTTCTCAAATGACATAGAACATCGTGCTTGGAGAATTTAAAAATTAAAGTGAAGGACAAAGCCTGTCAAGAAACTGGGCAGGATTGTTACGAATGATGTCAATCATCAAGGCAAATGAGCATGAAAAGCACATCCACACGATACGATGATAAGATGATGTACAAATAAGGGCAAGAATATCCATTAAAAATATGACATTCCTCAAATGAAAATTATTTATCCTGTCCCAAAAGGAACTGCCTTAAAAGTTAGATGCATTCATTTTATAATTAATTTCTTCTGTCTCTCCAGTGTCAATACTTTGTTACTAGCTTTATTATTGCTATTATTGTACTATTTTGTTATTTCTCTTTACTCTCTTTATATGTCTGTCTCCTTCATCAGGACTGAAAAGTTCAAGAAGTATAGACCACATACTCTATCTAATAGACCACAGAGATCCCTAATGTCTCCTAAGGTCCTTCAGAACTTGACATCTAGTGGCTGCTTGGTAATTGTTTGCTGAAGAAAGAAATGCCTGTTTAATAATGTGATAACAGATTCATGAAACTACCACTGCCATTTTTAAATTTCAAATAAATATTTTTAGTTTTTAAATAATCATATTTGGGAGTCATACATTCAATACCAAACATCAAACCAGAACTCAAAAAATAATTATGGAATTCTAATTTCGAGCATATAAATCACAGCAGAAAAATCACTCCCAATTCTTTATAGGATCACCATGCTTTTGACCCAATGCTGTTGTTTGGTCCAATCATTTGCATAACTCACTAACCATGTAAAAGCTAACAGTCACTACTGTCCTTATGCCGGATACTACACATACCTTAGTTATTCAAACCTAAAGAACAGCAGTATAATTGAGTATCAGTAATCATATTTTACAAATGAAAGGGAAAAGGTTTTAATTTACAAATCTTCAGAGCTCAGAGTTGAACCCAATTTTGAATCAGAAACCCTATGAATCCAACATTTATTGCACAATACTATAGATTCAAATGATTTTGATTATCTAAAATATTTATTTCTCTCTCTCTCTCTCTTTCTCTCTCTCTCTCACACACACACATACACACTACAAACAACATTTGACAGTAATGAGAAAATAGTCTAAACTACGGGCTGCAAAAACTATAGGTTGAAATTTTATGTTCATTAGAAAACATATTTAATGCCCAATATCACCCAGGTAGTGTTAGATTTGAAATATGATCTCAACTCTCCTAACTTCCAGTATATCTCCTTATTTACTCATCTATGCTCCAGATTCTAACATAATTTTTAAAATTAAAGTTATTTTTATTCCCAATTTAAAAACATTATTTCTGCTCACTGCATGAAGCAATATACACACACATTCACACACACACACTAATATTCAATAACATCAGTACTATAAACAGAGGTTAAGCTAATTTTCAAACATAAGGCACTTGTAAATTTCCCTCTAAAAGACAATCACAGTTAACATTTGATACCATACCAACTGTTATTGTTCTAAACAAAAGTTTCCAGTAATGGTATAAGTCAAACAATATACTGAAAATATTGCTTTCTGTGGTTCCAAGTATTTCAGTGGTTGCCAGCTAAGTATGTATGGGAAGTGGGAGGTCTCATCTCCCAGTAAAATGTCAGAGTCCCTTTTCCGAAGCTGTACTAAATGATGGTGATGTAAAATAACTTCTCTATCCTTTGACAATTCTTGATTTTAGTGGTTCTTCTTTATGTATTTCACGCAAACCATAACTTTCCAAACCTTTGACCTCATCACATTTTCCATAATCTGTACGAATCCTCCTCCCCCACCTTGGCTAAGAAGTCACGCTCTTCTGATTTTAAGTCGTGCCATTTGCTTGCAAACATCAGCAGGAAAGGCAATACTCCAGGGCAAGGGAGAGAGCCAGTTCAGAGGATGCAGTTTTAAGAGGAAAATGTTATTTTCACAAATTGACTGATGAGGAGGAAATGTATTTATAAAACAGCAGCCAGAAGGAAAACAGCTCAAACAACAACGCAAGTTGACAGGACCTATTCCAAGGGCACTTACTGAATCCTATGAAAATAGAGTCATGGAGTTTTGGGTACAGAGAGGAATTTAGGGGTCCATCCAGGTTGACAGCACACTTGGCATATCAGGAAACCGAAACGCAAAGTGGTTTGCATTATGGTTCAAAATCATACAGCTATATTTAGTGGCAATGCCAGCAGGGGATCCAGGCTCCTGACCTCTCAAGTATCATTTCATGGGACAATACGTACTGTGTAGCAATGATAGTCGTTTAACTGAAAATATTTACATTTTCTCTGTACCTAGGACAGATACAATTTTTTCACCATGAATATTAATCCTATGCCATCAGAGAAAGAGAAATTTACATTTCTTCAATAACTAATTTATACTTGGATTTCTACTAGACCCTGTCACATGTCTTATTTTATTTCTACACCAACAAAATTAGAAATAGCGATTATTTTCTTCATATTAAATGCAAAGAAATTGGGGTTTAGAGAAGCAAATAAATCACTTAAGACCATATATATATGTATATATGTACACACACACACACACTATATATAATGGAAAAGCTAAAAGTTGAATGAAAGTTGAAATCAGATCTACCTGATTTAAAGGCTTATTTCACTTGATTAAGCCATTAGCTCCCTTGAGAGAAAAGGTCATGAGTCTCCTGCACACTTAGCTATCTCTGGAATATTTTGACATACTTTGAACACACAATAAGTACATGATAAAAGGAAGAAATTCTCACAGGTGATCCACAGATCACACCTGGAAAAACTGCTCAGTGCTATAAAGTCAGCTTTTTTTAAAATTTCTTTCATTTTTAAAATTATTTTTCCCAGCTTTAGTGAAATATTATTGACAAGATAATATTGTGTAAGTTTGAGGTGTACAACATGATGATTTGATAGATGTTTATATATTGTGAAATGATGGCCAGAACAAAGTCCCTACTTGGCAAGGAATAAGGGACCTGACCCTGCATTATCTGTCTCTCAGCCTCCCTCTCCAGACTAGCCCGCTGCCATTGACCCACACGACCTCCCATTCCAGTATGCTGAAACAACACTGGACCTGGGAGAGCCACCTGTTCCCATACGCAGACCCTTCTGCATCACTGATCCAGTGGGATTAAGTCTCACTCTCCTTTCTACACTTGCTTCCTCAGCTTTCAAGACTCAACTCAAGTGCTGCCTCTCTCAGGAAATCATCCTCAGCCATCCACTTATGTCTCTTCTCTGCATCGTTACCAGTGACTACTTTTTTGGGTACCTCTGTTAAAGCAGTCTGCCCATTATTAGTTCATTACTTTATCTCCTTCGCTAGACTGTGATCCTCTCAATTTAGAGAGAGCTCTCAATTTCTGATTCTCCATTTCCCAATAAATAGGTGAATAAAAGAGTGAAGGAGTTAATGAATAAATCATAAGAAAGATCAAAGCTAGGCTATCACTCACCTGAAACAACAAATGCTGAAACGTTTGTGATTGGTTTGGATTACATATTTTGGGCCTACGTCCACTTACAGGTAGTTTGATAAAAGATATCAAATAGTTTAAACCCTAAACTGAAGCCCTATTTTGAAATCTATGGAAGTACTGTTCAATTGGCCATTTACTAATGTTCATTTGATATCAGGGAAAGATCATTTCTATAATACTTGGCATTAATATTAATCATACCATCTAAGCTTTATCACCTTAATTTGTCTTATGACTTGGATTTTATCATATTTTGCTTCCTCTAATATCTTTCTTATTTAGTGCTCTTTCTTATCTTTGATTTATTTATTATCATGGTCCTTCCATCTGAAAATACGCCCTAGCTTCTGCATCACTAAGTTCCTCTTCTGCTTATAGCATCAGCAACAAAACCTCAACAAAAACAAACCAACAAACCAATAAACTCTAAGGGTTTTTCTTGCACTACATGAAACCATATAAATCCTCAAATTCGTGTAATGATCTTTCATCATTTAAGCCCCAAATACATTGCTATTTTCCCTTCATACAGTTGCTTATTATGGATGTGGTAATAGAATGGTCACAAGCTCTATCTTATCCAAAGGCCACAGAAAACATTTGTCTTTGTGCCTGCTGATCCCTTTGCCTTAGAATCCTCTTTTCCATTTGTTGTATAACTAATCATCCAGATGTGTGATAATTTACTTGTCCTTTCCTTTTTTTAATTGAATCTTTATTGTATTTTTCCCCATTGCCATTTAGTCCCCTTATCCCTTCCCCGCCTCCAGCAAACAAGTGTTCTCCTTAGGAATGGGAACAAGACAGTGGTGTCCACTTTCACCTCTTACTCACTTAGTACTGGAGTCCTAGCCATAACAATCAGAGAAGAAGAAATAAAAGGCATCCAAATTGGAAAGGAAGAAGTAAAGCTGTCTTTATTTATAGATGACACGATACTGTACATGGAGAACCACAAAGATTCCACAGAGAAACTACCAGAACTGATCAATGAATTCAGCAAAGTAGCATGATACAAAATTAATACCTGGAAGTCAGTTGCATTTTTATATGCCAATAATGAACAGAAAGGGAAATTAAGGAAATAATCTCATTCACAAAAAGAATAAAATACCTAGGAATAAACCTAACCAAGCATATAAAAGACCTATACTTGGAAAATTATAAGACACTGAAAAAAGAAATAGAAGAAGGCAAAAATAAGTGGAAGCACATACCATGGAAATGGCTAGGAAGAAGTAAAACCATTAAAATGCCCATGCTACCCAAAGCAATCTATAGATTCAACACAATTCCTATCCACATTCCAATGACATATTCTCTGTATTTATCCTTTCTTGTCAGGTATAAAATGCCTTTCTACTTAAACAATTATTCACATTTGTGTAGATAATTGAGACTGAAAATAATGAATAAACAAATATATCATTTTTAAGGCTTAGTAGACATTATCACCCGGTTTTTAGGAAAGTTTTATCAAATTACATTTTTGGAGGCACTTTATAGGAGTCCCAATATCACTGAAACTGCACTGAGTACTAAGAATTTTTCAATTTCTTGCTAGATTGATAGATGGGTAATTGTATCTGTTTAAAATATTGTATTTTTAGAAAATTGAATAAGTATTTAAGGAAATATTTTAAAATTTAAAACAGTTTATCAGTCATTGTCATTTCCATTTGAAAATTATCTGCTGTAAATAAACTATTTTTATTCCAAGAGCAATGTGATTGGAAGGAAAAAGTTAGAGCTTCACCTCATATCATAAAAAAAATAAATCTGTATTTAGTTTTAGGTTAAATTTTAAAAATCATAAATAATTAGGATAAATTATTATTTCTACCCAGAACATACATTTTATAATTAAAAGCAATTGATATCACAAAGATAATTAGTTTAAGAAACTATAAAATTCCATTGATCAAAATCATGAATAAAATATTAAATAAAAATAAGGTTGAAAATATATGCAGCAAATATCACATACTCAATGTTGCTAACCCTAAAATATAAAGTAGCTATTTTAACCAAGAAGAATTTTTAAAAATCTTTGTAACTCCAAGACCTGGATCCCTACCAGAAACTTAATTGTTTGCAGTTAAAACATATGTTGAGGATAAACATGTTCTCTGTGAGAGTGGCTGGGAGAGAATTAAAGGTATTTTGTGAATACATAGAAAAGCAGGCATTTTTTTCTCTTCCAGAAAAAAGTCTATTTTGCTATAAAAGAGTAGGCATTTGTCAAAGGTCAAGAGGATAATTTAAAGTTTGCTGTAAATTATCCAGCAGTATAACAATGCAAACTTCATTGTTATACGAATACATTGTATCAGTCAAGACAAGTCAAGTCCTCCATCTTCTTCTTTTGTGAAACATATCATTCCTTCTTTTAGGAAGCTAGATCATCATAAACAATAATGTTTTTGTCTTATTACTCTAGTTTCCTGAAGAAATGTATACATTCACTACAATTATTTCTAATTTTATGTATTTCAACCTATTCAAGCAGTGTTCATTGCCTGAATTTTATCTTATCTAATATGTTATTCAGTGTCAACTATACACACATTTGATAGATCTGGGGAATGTTTGTCCTTTTGTTTATATCATACAATGTCAATTTCTATTTGTAGTCAGTGGATATTGCTATTAGGAAATTCAGTGAGAAATTTAATTTTCAATTACATTTAATTCAAACAAGCTGTGCTCAGTTAATTATTAATTTAGTTTTACAGTTTCTGCATTTCTTTATGATTTTCCATCTGATATTTAGAAAAATACTTTGAAATAAAAGGCTTGTTATTATTAGTATCACAGGACAGTGAAAATAATGATGTTTAAATCTTAAGATAGATGTCCAAAATTAGATTTCTAGTAATTGTCAGGAGCCCAACTTTCTGATCGCCAATATCTAGGACATTTCATTTAACCACTCTTCATGTTCTTGTATTTTCTTTTCAACTGTAATGATTTAAATGACCTTTACTTATATACGATTACTCTTATATATTAATGTTGGACTCCAGTGTTGTGTAAATTCTAAGCCAACAATACATGAATGGAAACTAGAATTTTCTCAGATCCTACATTTTTTTTTCATTTAATAAATAACATATAACTAAATGTACCAATTTTGGTGCTAGTTCATGAAGATACTGAGAAAATAAATCAGTACGTTGGAGAGTTCAAGATGCCTAGAGCTTACTGTCTAGGCATATTGAGCTGCTTGGTATATCTCAAGTCCTAATGCACATAAAATACCTGAGCAATCCAACCAATGCCCGTTCTGACTCAGCAGCTCTGGTGCAGGTTCTGAGAGTCTGTTTCTAACAAGCTCCCAGGTGATGCCAATGCCGGTAGTTTAGAACTGTGATGTGAGTGGCAAAGATTTACTTATATAAATATGGATATATTTAAATAGATATTTTTAACTGCCACTCATTGCTGTTCTTGTATTTTTAGGAAAAACATGAACCAAGAGAAAATTAAAAGGGAATTGGTCAGACACTGAAGATCAAGAATAAAAGGGGACAATGAGAAGTAAGTGGTCTAGTGAAAGGGAAGATGGGGACAGCAGAGAGTGGAGGAATGGTAGGTACCATAAAATAATAAATAAAATAAAATTTAAAATTTCAACTAGCTTTAACAGAAAAAAAAGTGTTTTTGTATCTCTTAGTTACCCATTTCTGTATCACTTAAGTCTTATTCACTATTTCTACTATCTGTTTAAGTGAGGAGTGGCAGCTGATGGTTAAAAAATATCAGTTGCCAATTGCAACTTAATTTGCCCTTCTCCGGAGGTCTCCGCATAACGTCAGCGACAGTGCAGTGTGGGGTCAGGGTGAAACCGCAGCTGGACACTGTCCCCCTTCTGTGGAAGACCTGGACTTACGGGCTGCCTGACATTTCACACAATCCCCAGGTAGCCCAGAGAATAGAGAAAAACCACCGTCACTATGGCACACCAGGGTGTCGGGAAGAAGAATACGGAAAATGGAATGAGGATTTGTTCTCCAGTATCTCCCAGCATCAATGTAAGGAAATATTTCAATTTTTAATCTAATTAGAAAACCACTGTTGTTAACTGTATAAAATTCTTGACTATAGAAAGCACCAATATTAGAATGCATGGTTTTGTAAATATACGCAGGTGTAAATTATCTAAAAAACCTGAAAAGTAACTGTAGGAAAACGTAAAAGCATATTAAACATTGTTTTTCAAAAATCCAAAAATTTTTCATGACTAAATAATTGTATGTTTTATGTAAGGTAGATACTGTTCCAATAATTTTACAACTATACACAGTAAAAAACAAACAAACAAGAAAATATTCAAAAGGTACTTTTAAACTGAGTGCACAGAAGTAGCTTTCTTCACCTGCCCTTTGTTCTCTTTCTGCTTATAGTGATATATAAATATGTTGTCTTCTAAACTCTAAGTTCTTGAAATTGTACAGCATTCTTTAGATAATTCAATACACATCAGGTGAACTTAGGGTAGAGATTTTTGTAGAAACAATTCTATCATTCTGTGGTCTCTGTGAGTAGGTAAATGGTAACAACCTAGGTAGAGAGAACTAGTTTATACAATGATCTGAGTTTCTCCATTGGAGAACTAAAGTACAGAAAGTAAAGTATAGCATACCACTTCGCCCAGTATCACTTACAATGAGTTCTGCTTGCAATCTTGGACCCTATCTTGGGTAACCGTTTTCCTGCAGCATTGAGATCTCTCTCTCTCTCTTTCTCAGTATCTTCTTAAACTGTGCTGTGTGTGACTCTAAATATTAGTTCTCTATTTAGAGTTATTGTGGAATATTTCACAGACATTAGGTAAAATTCTGTTTTAACAGTCTTACTCAGTATTGGAAGCACGCCTATTTTCTCTTTAAAATATTTTGTAACTCATTCTGCATTGAAATAATAGAGCTATCCCACAGAAAATATTTATAATTTACTATGTGTTTTCAGAAACTTTTTGCTTCAAAGATTTTTCCTGACCCCACACATCTCCAGGCCTCGTTCAGGAAGGAATACACGAATAATCATTTCTATCATTGTACTCCATTCATGACTGGCCTATTGGCACCCACAAAGGTCTGTTGTATGAATAAACTACTGTAACAAGGCATTAGTACCTTTGAGATAATAATTTAATGTTTACCTTTTCACATATTATTTTCATTTTAAATGACCGTAAGAATAATGCCAAAGAAATGTGTTTCAATAAGTCGAATTATAGTTAATGTGGCACCTGTGTAGGGGAGGAACTTTAGAGAATTATTTGTGGAGGCCTCTAAATTTACTGGTCCTATATGTACTGGTATAATGGAGTGTTCCATAATTTTAAAAATCACATTTTTTAATTCTTTAAGTTTACACGCATCATTGCAATTAATGTTAGAAATGTAACTTCAGTGAACTGAATATTTGGAATGTTCTTTATTAGCTAACAAAACAAAGCTATTTTTAGGTCTAAAATTGCACTTGTCTTTACTGAAAAACACCATAGACATAGATGGTATTTGAAGAAAAGAGGAGCTTATCCTAAAGAGTAAAATGAGAACACTAGAAATAAGAATATGCCTCCCATGGTACATTCTCTTTTGAACAGATCCTGGCCTGTGCTTACTCTGTGGATGCAGAAGCACATGAAGGAAAGTCACACTTTCCTCCCGTTTCGAGGCAGTACATTCCGAGAATTCAAAATGTCTGTCAATGTAGAAATAGTTCCAATGAATAACCTTTAAATAATATTTTCCTTCTTGCCATTTACAACATGAAACTTGAGCATATCATGCTAAATGAAAAAAACAGTCAGAGAAACACAAATACTGTACAATACCATTTATACACCGAATTTTAAAAAGCAAAACTTATAGAAATGAGGGTAGAATGATGGTTAATGGGCTGGAGGGTGGGGCAAATGAGCAGATAACGGTAAGGTCATAGACATCAAGGTAAAAGGTGAATAAGTTCTGTGACTAACACATAGCATTGTGACTTTAGTGAACAATACAGTATTATATGCTTGAAAGCTGCTAAGAGAGACTTTAAATGTTCCCATCACCAAAAAACAGGTAGATATGTGACCTGAAGGAGGTGTTTAAATTGAAATATATACATGTATATAATCAACACATTGTACACCTTAAACTTACACAATGTTACGTGTCAATTATATCTCAATAAAGCTAGAAAATTAAAATAGAATTTTCCTTTTGTGTCCCTATTTCTTTTTCTTCTAAAGAAGGTGGAGCCCTGGCTGGTGTGGCTCAGTGGATTTAGCATGGGCTGCAAACCAAAGGGTCGCCAGTTCGATTCCCAGTCAGGGCACATGCCTGGTTTGCAGGCCAGGTCCCCAGTGGGGGCCACGTGAGAGGCAACCACACATTGATATTTCTCTCCCTCTTTCTCCCTCCCTCCCCCTCTCTAAAAATAAATAAATACAATCTATTTAAAAAAAAAAAGAAGGTGGAGCAAGGTATATAATGGATATGTGAATGTCAGATTAAATTACATAAAAATAAACAACATTACAAGAGCTCTATAGTCCTTTATTCATCTTTCCTGTCAGAGAAGGTTACAGGTCAAGAGAAGTAAGATATTCTCAATTTGAGGGAGCGATCGACCACCTGTGACTCTCGGCCTGGGCCAACCTTCTTTCCTTGCAGAACCAAGGCGTTCACTCATTGGGGAGCCCTGTGCTAGGTGTCTTGAGGGATGCACATATAAAAGAAATACCAACTAAACGGACATAACACTAATATTTGAATTTAATTTTGAAAACTTTTATTAAGAAATAAAATTATTTCTCTTATTTTTCTTTTGTTCAGGCATTTATGTATATGAGTCCTAGATTTTACAAATCAGTTCACTATCTAGTCAGTCACTAGGGAATCAAAACTAGGTTTTGATTTTCATTTATTTATTTAACTTTAAGCAGCATGTAATGATAACTATGCAGGTTCCTACTCTGTGTAATAGCTCACTGAAACCAGTACTTAATTGATGACACAAACAGCCACTGAGGGAGTATCCTGTCCAGGAGAGAAAATGCATGATACCATGTGCATTTGAGTCTGTATCTATGTGAAACTACCATTACATGCCACATGTACAACATGGACACTCTTCATAGGCTAATTGGAAAATCTTTGTGTGGGATATTAAAAAAAAGTTTTCCAAAACTCTTTATAGGACAATAATGCCATCTACATGCCCCTTGCCCTTGTCTCCTAACAGAAAAACTATTTGGAGCAAGAAATTCCTTTTGCACTTAATAATACATTCCAGTATATATATACCATTTAAAAAAAACAATATTTTATTCTTTAAAGGTTTTCCACACAAAAATAAAGGTGAAGTTTAAAATCTAATATTGAATGATGACTTTATCTAAAAATAATGCTTTGGTTTATAAAGTTAGAGGTCAACTTGAATATAACACCTGGGTGAATCTGATCCTTGAGGGGTCAGTGAACTAATTATTTCCCTCCGAAAGCAGACCAGACATAATTTATCTTTCTCCTAACAAGCTTACTATCTAAAGGGAAAAGTGGGAAACAAACTGGTAACACAGGCTCTGCATGCAATCAACCAATAAAAATTATCGATAGCTATGCAGATACACGTACAGTATATCTCTGGGAAGGTGAAAAATTTGAAAGATTCTATGGATTGTTACTAAAATTTTAACAATTTTGACCAATTTGATATTGATGGGAAACTGTTTCAAGGAATGAGGCTTTGACTGAATTTTAAATCAGAAAATTTCTCTTGATGTTGCAGGATAGAAGAGACATGTGTGCAATTTCAAAGACCATGCACACTTGGGAAGGAAAGGGTCTGGCTCACAGACAGTGAGTCAGAATGTTGTGAGAAAGACCAGAGCTTTAGAAAGGGTGGAGGTGTGGTCTTCAATGCTGTGTCATTGAAGACGCTTGTGTCCGCGACTGACTCAAAAAACTGAATTCCCCAAGTAGCAAGTATACAACAAAGATGGCCCTCCTGCCAAGATTATTTGTTTCCATTGATAAGTGGACTTGATAAAATTTTTCCTGGAAAATTAGAAACCTAATCCTGAGCTACATTTCCTAATACATACTTTAACCTATAATTCTAAGCTTTATTTTTAGAAACTAGTAATAAAGGCAGAAAAGAAAAAATAATTGCTATGATAATTTTCATGTCTTCATAAAGATGCTTATCCTCATTTTTTATACTTCTCGGTAAGATTGTACCACAGTTATACATCACACTATTGGTCACCATTGTGTTCTTGTTAAGTAAGTTTTGATTTTACATTTTAGGGTAAATATAAATTTGGATGCTACACAGCAAAAGATGCCATAGATAAATATTTGTTTGAGCTTCCAATAATCCTTAATATTAATGTTAGGTTTAACATTTCTGCCAATTTTGTACTTCTAAATTAAAAGTCTTTGAAGAAATCACTATCTTTAGGAAAAGAAGAAAGCTCACCTTATCACAAAATTGTGACTGTCAATCTCCTTTCCACATTCACTATCTAGCAGAATGCCAGAATTTCCAACAACTGCACAGGTCTTAAATCTGCGATTTTTCATTGGTGAAACTTCAGGCAGGAGGCGATGCAGATCTTGAGAAATATTTAGTGTCCGGCGTCTGTCAAGCACGTAGTGGATGACATCACCAGGCTTGAAACTGCTCTTGACCACTGAAACATCTCGTTCTGCATCTAGGAAACGAAGAATGTTCTTCCTGTATTTGAAATACAAAGTGTTCCATTAATGACAACTTATCAAAGAACTGGTGACATCATTGACAAAGTACCATATGATGACATATAAATTGGTAAATTACTAATCTGAAATTGTGAGTTGGTAATTAAAGCAACCAATTAAATATATTCTATAGGAAATAGAATATATATTCAAAAATCATTTGCACATAGTTTCTCAATGATTTTCTAAATAAATACAGTTTACACACCTATTTGTAGAGTGAAAAAAGACCTTTTGTCTGCCAAAACATACAGGAAAATTAGTTCAGTTAAATAAAATACAATTGTCATGACTTGACTTTGAATAACTAGATATTCTGTTGGCTTTAACTTTCTATAGTCATCTATTTTATTTAATATTGTCTAATTAAGGTGAATAAAAACAACTTGATATTGTTTGGAATTATACTTTAATAAATTCTATTGAAATAATTGAGCTTTTCAATTAACTTATACACATTTACCCTATGTGTACATTATAATTACTTGAAGTGGAATAAAAACTATACTACTATGTGTATTAAAAAGCTTGCTTCCAAGCTCTAGCATCCAAGAAGTAAAACATCTACGTTAGAGTAAAGATAGACAAAACACTGGACTCATGGCAGAGATAGCTAATTACTCCTTAGTGTTCTGTCTTCCCTTCCTTTAAGTATTGAGTCTTCTAAGTTTTAATTGATGACATCGATGCTCACCTGGAACATTTCCAAGTTTTCAAACCCAAGTGCATGTAGGTTTGGTGCTGTGAGTCTGTTTTCTTAAATAGTGTGTGAGTGAATCATTACCATGACTGTATCAAAGAAAAATAAATTTTCAACTTGTTTGAACCAATGCATTTTCAGGTCCTTTTTATGGAAGCTTAGCCTATCCCATGACTAATAAGAAATTGATAAAGATGTAAGATGCTACATAAACACACATTCATATGCTAAGTTTGATGACAACAAATGAAAAAAATAGATATAGTGTACTAGAAAGCTGGTCACCTTTGGCATAACAGAGCAAAGCTCCTGATAAAACTATTGTCCGCAATAATTTGGGAGTCACAGTATACATCTAACAAGCCTGCTATTCTTGAAGAATTGTTTAAAAAGTGTTTATATATTGTTCGTTCCATTCAGCAAGACCCTAAAAGATTGTTGAAGTTAGGCATGAAATAGCCAAATCAAAAGCTGAAGTGAAAGGGAAAATCTCTAATGATAACTTATAATCTAAACTGTGTGAGAGTCAAGTAATTGGGACTTCCCAATGTTCCTGATGCCCGTGAGCAAGAGATGCAACTGTAAATCACACCCATCTCAACAGCAAGAGAGAGATTGCCTTCCCATCTAAGTGTATTTATTCCAATGACTCACGAATAGCTGCCATTAGATGGAGGGAGCCAGAAACTGAAGAAGCTAAGTTCAGAAGTTTGGGGTGAGGTATTACACCAGGAACTAATTACAAAGAAGTACCCCAGGAGCCTGATAAATTTTTGAGGAGAATTATATTGCCAAAGAAATTATAAAACTGTTCTACAAAGTCCGAGATTTCTTGACCCTTAATATATGAAACATATACCAGCTACAAGCAATCTGAGACAGCTCTTTTCTTTCTTTTTTTTTTTTGTACCTGTGTTCCTCACTCTCTCTCTTTCCCTTCCTTTCCTTAAATCAGTCCCTTCAGGATCTCTTGCAGAGCTGGTTTGGTGGAGGTGTATTCTTTTAGACTTCTTTTGTCTGGGAAGCTTCTTATTTGGCCATCTATCTTGATTGAGAGCCTTGCTGGGTAGAGTAGTCTTGGTTGCAGGCCTCTGGTTCTCATTACTTGGAATATTTCTTGCCATTCCCTTCTGGCTTGGAGTGTTTCCATTGAGAAGTCAGCTGCTAACCTTATTGGGGTTCCCTTGTATGTTACTTCCTGTTTCTGCCTTGCTGCCTTTAGGATTC